>JAMKPZ010000918.1:0-51970 GCA_024699675.1 Amphibolis antarctica | reverse complement strand
GCGTTTTACTGATTGACATTGGAATTTATGAAATTTACTAGTTCCTTGTGGATCGACCCGTACTTGCATGTTACCTATAATGGGCACCGTGCGCTTGCGGAGTTTCTAAATTTTAAAACGAACGGGTGTTTATTTTGACAACTTAAACCCGTACAATCATGAACATGACTTTTAATTTGTATATGTTGTGTCATGACTGAAAACATGCTCTAAAGAATATATTTACTTTAAGGATGTCATTTAGGAATGAAATTTTACTACATGTTTATTTTCTTTCACATGAATTAATCACCATTTTTAATGATGAAAGTAGTATATTACAAGCCTTTCTCAAAAATTTTCTTCGCAGTTGGTCTACATCCTCTATTCCTCATCCACATTGCACCATGAACAATGTCAATAACGATGTTTACAATCAATTAAACGCAAAATTTTGTGGAACTATATTAGTCAACAATTATTTTGTAATAATATTGAAAATATATTATCCCATTTAAATGTAAATATAAAATTATTAAGTTAAAATGTCCCACGCATGCAGGCTGGAAAAGTCAAATCTGTACGTGTCTTGACACGTGGCAAACGGTGGACCACCCTAACACGACAGACGTAGAAGTTAAAATTAACGTGGGGACGGACATGAACGTAGACATCGTGCTGCAAATAGACGAAGAGAAAGAAAGCACTGGAAACAACGAAGGCAAATTAGCGAGAGAAGGTCGGAGAGAAGATCGAAGAAGAAGAAGAAGAAGAAGAAGAGGAAGATCGAGATCGTCTTCCTCCTCTTCTTCCTTCTCCTCGACCACCCTCCTCTCCGCCTTAATTAGATTTTCTTGATTGCTTGCTTAAAGATCGATCGAAGGGTCCGTATACACGTACGCCGAGTTGCAAGCTGAAAATGCTGGAAGACGATGGGCTGACGGCAACGACGGCTGTCGGAATAGACCGGGATAAGAACAGCCAGCAGGCGGTGAAGTGGGCGGTGGATCACCTCGTCGGCAGCAACCCTCTCCTGGTCCTCATCCATGTCAGGATAGCCACTCCCCGTAGGTACCTTCTCCTCTTTCACAGCCAACGTCGTTAAGAGTACGTTAATGCACCCACCCGTACATCGTTTGATTTAATTAATTAATTAAGCGCAACCAATCATAAACTAGCTCCAGCTAATCACAATACCACATCCACATATGTATATATCATGCATACAATGATAGTAATTAATTAGTACAATACCCTAAACCCTAATTTCATGTCACAAATAAAGATCCATCTCGATCGATTACGTTGTCGGTGCATGCATGCAGTTCGTATAGCGGTTCTTCGATTATTCATTAAGTTTTTGTTGTGATCTGTGGCAGATTGCGCGAGGGAGGGTAGCCACTCTGATGCCAAGGTGGCGGAGATGTTTCGCTCTTATCGCCTTTATTGCGCTCGCAAAGCGGTAATTAATCACCAAATGTGTCATGCTTAATCAAGCGTTAATTAATACTGTAATAGTTCTGCTAATCTGTCGTTTCAATTACTCTTTTGTGCACTCGATCCATCATAAAAAGAGGGTTTATGCCCCCTCAAATTTGGTCAGAGATATATATAAATTTATGGGTTTGGAATTAGTGCAGATAAAGGTGAGGGAGGTAACGTTGGACGACACTGATGTGTCGAGAGCTCTCATCGAGTACACGAATGGAAAGCAGATCGCCAACATCGTGGTTGGAGCCTCGAACAGGAACGCCATCACGAGGTCTTTCTCTCTCCTTTTAGAGGTGTCGATCGATTTCATCCTTTATTTAATCGATCTGCATAAAAAGGAGTTGATTAATTACATTTCAAATTTTGGTAACGATCGGTCGAGATGCATGTTCTTACACAAATCAAACTGATGCATCAAATTCGATTGCATGTGTACGCGTGAATATAGCAGGAAGTTCAGAAACCCAGACGTTCCGACGACGTTGATGAAATCGGCGCCGGACTTCTGCACCGTCTACGTGATACTGAAAGGAAAGGCCACGAGCGTCCGCGCCCCGAAAGCTCCGGCCTCCAACGCATCCGCGAAGACGACGACGACGGCGAGGACGGTTCCTTCCTCCCCGCGCTGCTCGTCCGTCGACTCTATAGAACGCAATGACCCTCTCAGGTAATTTAACATATTAAGAGGGTATTTGTGTATATAAAATTAAACAAAAATGAATGGAGATTACGATTGATGCATGATTACGTTAATTAAGCGCAGTCGCACGGCAAGAGGAGGATGGAAGGTTCCACTAGCGCCGCCGTCCACAAAAGGTCCACGGGGTGGGATAATGTCGAGGCGGCGCTCCGACTCTGCGGACGAGCTCGACATCCAGGACGTCGACAATTTCCTGACGGCCGCCTTCATCGACTCGCACGATCAGTTGTCGTCCTTCGAGAACGATAGCCCCTGGAATCCCACGTCTCCGTCCGGTGTCAGTACTTTGCCGTACGTCTATCCAAGATTTGACAACATGATCGACCGAGCATTGACGGTTGATTTCGTTATTGTCTGTGCCTGTCGGTTTTGGTTGGTCGCACCAGAGAGACATGGAGGCTGAACTGAAGAGGTTGAAACTGGAGCTCAAGCAGACCATGGACATGTACAGCAATGCATGCAAGGAAGCGGTGTCGGCCAAGCAGAAGGTATATACGAACGTCCTACGCGCGTCTTCTTCGTTTTATTATCTTGGGTTTCAATTTTACTTATTGATTTTGATGTAAGACTATTTTTTTATCTTATACTTTTAACTTTGATACAATATAAATTTTATAGAAAAAAAAATTTACAAGTAATATAAGAGTTTTAGTTTTATTTATAGATTCTAACATATATAATTGTGATGTTTTAGTTGTTGATTAATATCATTTGATGGGGATCGAGATGCAGGCCGAAGAACTGCACCAGCGGAAGATGGAAGAGATGCGCCGAGTTGAGGAAGCAAGGCAGGCAGAGGAAGCAGCCCTTGAAATGGCGGAGATGGAGAAGGCGAGGTGCAAAGCTGCCATCGAGGCCGCCCAAGCGGCGCAGAGAATCGCGGAGCTGGAGGCCAAGAAGAGGCTGAATGCCGAGGAAGCCGCCAAGCGAGAGGCGGAAGAGAAGAAAAGGGCGTTGGACGTCCTCGCCCAGAACGACGTCCGGTACAGGAAGTACACCATCGACGAGATCGAGGTTGCCACCGACAACTTCGCCGACGCGCTCAAGATCGGAGAAGGAGGTTACGGCCCCGTGTACAGAGCAACCCTAGGGCATACTCCGGTTGCCATCAAAGTCCTGAGGCCAGACGCTGCCCAAGGGAGGAAGCAGTTCCAACAAGAGGTACGGTGATCGACACACAACGTCGACGCGATTAGGGTTTTGCTGAATTGCCACAATCGGCGCAATGCTCCCTGTTGCAGGTCGAGGTGCTCTGCTGCATGAGACATCCTCACATGGTCCTCCTACTAGGGGCTTGCCCTGAATATGGATGCTTGGTGTACGAGTACATGGACAACGGCAGCTTGGACGACCGACTGTTCCGGCGAGGTAACACGCCTCCGATCCCGTGGTGCGTCCGGTTCAAGATAGCGGCGGAGATAGCGACGGGGCTGCTCTTCCTCCACCAAGCCAAGCCCGAGCCGCTGGTCCACCGAGATCTCAAGCCCCCCAACATCCTCCTCGACCGGAACTACGTGAGCAAGATCGCCGACGTGGGCCTGGCAAGGCTGGTGCCGCAGGGCGTGGCCAACTCGGTGACGCAGTACAGGTTGACGTCGACGGCGGGGACGTTCTGCTACATCGATCCCGAGTACCAACAGACGGGCATGCTGGTGATCAAGTCCGACGTATACTCCTTCGGCATACTCTTGCTCCAGATCATCACCGCAAAGTCTCCGATGGGTCTCTCTCATCAGGTGGAGAGTGCCATCGAGAGCGGCACCCTGACGGAGGTGCTGGATCCCACGATCAAAGACTGGCCGATGGAGGAGACCCTCTCCTTCGCCAAAATTGCGGTGAAGTGCTCACAACTCAGCCGGAAAGACAGGCCGGACCTTGAGACGGAGATCTTGCCGGAGCTCAACCGGCTGCGGCGGTTCGGTGATGAATGGGAATCCGCCGTGGCTGGCTCCCCATCACAATCCACGGCAGCTTCGTCGTCTCCTTCGAATACACGCCCTTGGTGGTCCCATACGGTAATGCGTACGTACATTTACGTAGAAATATCAATTAGATCGTATCTAAATCACACGGTTTCTCAAATCAACGTGCTTTGATGAATCGGTCAAATCAACATTATTTAATAGACCATATTAAGACCAATCTTTTAAATTTTCGCATGGATATAACACAGCCCAATACAACACTACACAAGCCCAAAGCCCAAATGTGCGGTCCATTTACCTGTCTACATCTATTTTTATATCTACTCATTTCTTTTGCATTTTAAATTTTAATTATATCTTTAAAAAATATTAGAAAAATTTAAAAATAATAATTAATTTTTTTATTATTTTTTCATATTGGTACAATATGACATATGACTTAGTACGATACAACAAGAACTTAAATGTACCACCACGGTCTATTGACATGTCTACGTCTATGTTTCAATCTACTTATTTCTTCCGTATTTTAAATTTTAATTATATCTTTAAAAAATATTAGAAAAAGTAAAAAATAATAATTACATTTTTACGACATGACACATAACCTGGTATAACATGACATAACCTAAGTGTGCCACCACAACCCATTAACATGTCTATGTTTATGTTTCAATCTACTTAATTCTTCGGCTTAAATGTATTTGACATGTTTACATCTATATTTAAATTTACTTATTTCTTGCACATAAATTATTTTTTACTATTTTTATACTTGACAGAGGTATAAACTGACCTTAATTTTCGATTATCGATTTGAAAAATTTTGCCACATCCATTACATGAATTATTTATTTCTCTCCGTTCCACGATTCTGAAACTGACGTTGATTTGTTTATCTACATGTTTAGTGATCTAATTAACAGGTACGTGGAGCTCAGCCGCACCTCAATTCTCAGCGAAACAATTAATAGAAAAAAGGAACCATCTAGCTAGGAGGTTCGCTCTTCGGAACGCTGTGGTAGATATTTTTTGATTTTTGCGTTGGGATCAACATATATCTTCACAGGTTCCTCAACAATCTGTATCGTAATCACTTCATCTGCTGCTACTGCTGTAAGATCTGGTTTTTGGACTCGTTTTTGTTCATATTCGAGTCCATATTTATACGTGATTAACTGCCTACGATTTGTAAGCGATAACCACATTACATTAAGAGGGTCGAGTACATAGAATTTCCAATCTTATATCGTCAGAGTCGAAACCATTTGCGACAGATTCGAGCATTGGCGGCGAAAGGCGAAACGCGTCTCCGTGGGTCCTATTTGCAGGCGAAAAACGACTCTTTTCGTTCGTAATGCTCAGATGACGATAGAAAGTAATAAAAAATTTCTGCCACGTCATCCGTTACGTGAAGGCTTTTCCCCCGCTTTGATTAGGATTGGATTCTAAATTGGACTTGTGGTGGCCTCAATCCACGTCAGTGCCTCCTTTTATTTTTTTAAAAAAACCTTTGAACGGGATTATAAATTTTATTAATAATACACACGAGTTGTTATTTGTTAAGTTTACGGTTTCGATTTTCAAAAATTAATAGTTTCATTTTATTTTAAAAAGTATATTTATATTTTTTCATTTGATGCAAAAATAATTTGTTTAGCTTTTAAAACTAAAAAAATCTGTTAAACAAAGCCTATGATAAATACAACAATATTTTACTTAAATATTATTATTATTATTATAAAAAATTTTATTTATAAATTTTAATTTTTTAATTTATTATATAATTTTAACATTTATAAAATTAATTATAGTTTCGAATCTTCTTTATTGTCATGTGAGCGTAATAATAAAATCGCACGCACAAAACGTGGAAGCTTCGCGCACCGTGTCCACCGTCCACACGGTACTGCTGCTACCCTGCGACCGAGCAGTCGTCGCGGCATATATAAGCGCCCGCACTCCACCTCCGGCGGCTCGTCGTCCACTCCCCGGCGTTCCCAATTCGCTCCCCCTCTCATGGACTTCCTTAAGTACGACGTCGACGAGCTCGAAGCCGCCCCATTTCTCGCCGACGACCTCTCCGCTTACTTCAGCTTCCTCAAAGACGACGATGCCCCGAGCTTCATCCCCGTCCCAGCGTCTCCGGCCGGCCCGGTCTTCCAGAACACCAATCCTGGGAAGAGAGCGCAAGAACGACGACGACGACAAGAAGACCAAGAAGACACCTTCGTCATCGCTTCCAACAAGAACAAGCGGGTTTGCGTCGGGTTGAAGGAGGAGGCAGAGGAGGTCCACCAATCCGGCAGGCGTCTATGGGTCAAGGACAGGTCCCAGGCATGGTGGGATCAGGTTAGTCACCAGCACTACCCCGACCTCCAGTTCCGCAAGGCCTTCCGCATGAGCCGGGCCACGTTCGATTTCATCTGTGAGGAGTTGTCGCCTGCCGTGGCCAAGGAGAACACCATGCTCCGCGCCGCCATTCCGGTGCAGCAGCGTGTGGCCGTGTGCGTGTGGAGGTTGGCCACCGGGGAGCCGCTTCGCGTCGTGTCCGGCAGGTTCGGGCTTGGGATCTCCACTTGCCACAAGCTCGTCCTTGACGTGTGCTCCGCCATCACAGACGTGCTCATGCCTAGATTCCTCCGATGGCCCCGCGATAAGCCCACCTTGGAGTTTGTGAAGTCGAGGTTCGAGTCGGCTTCCGGGATGCCCGACGTTGTGGGTTCCATGTACACGACCCACATCCCCATCGTGGCGCCCAGGAACAGAGTCGCAGATTACCTCAACAGACGCAGCATGGAGAAGAGCCAGAAGACGTCCTACACCGTCACTGTCCAGGGAGTGGTCGACCCAAATGGTGTATTCACCGACCTGTGCGTTGGTTGGCCCGGAGGGATGTCGGACGAGCAAGTGCTGGAGAACTCTGTCCTCTACCAGCGCGGCGGCCCCCGTGGGATGCTGCGGACGAACAACCGTGAACGGAGACGTCGGGAATGGGTCGTGGGTGGTGTTGGATACCCGCTGTTGGATTGGCTGCTGGTGCCTTACGCACACCAGAACCTGACCTGGACCCAACACGCCTTCAACGAGAATGTTGGCGAGGTGCGGCAGGTGGCGGCGGAGGCGTTCGGGAGGTTGAAGGGGAGGTGGAAGTGTCTTCAGAAGAGAACGGAGGTGAAGCTGCAGGACCTGCCCCTGATGCTCGCTGCTTGCTGCGTGCTGCATAACGTCTGCGAGATGAGAAAGGAGGAGATGGACCCGGAGCTGATGTTCGAGCTGGCCGACGACGTCACGCTCGCCGAGAACGGCGTCCGATCTGCTGTGGCTATGCACGCCCGAGACACCATCGCTCACCAGTTGTTGCACGGTGGTCGTCTTGGTGTATCGTTTCGTTAGTAGAGCAAAATAGGGCAAATAAACACGGCGAATAGAGTTTGATCTCGTTTTTGTTTGTAAATCGATCCTTCATTTGTACTATATTAAGCGATGCCTATATACAAGTATTTTTCCATTTCTCTCCACCGTTGGATTCGCTTCTTTCACAGGATCAGATCTAGGCCGTTCATTTTGTGTTTCTTCTCCTTAATTCTGCCGGTGGGGCGAAATGCGAACATAAAAAGGGCTTTTCGGAGAGCCTGGGGTTTTCAACGGACGACGAGTTGTGCAGGATATGGCCGATCCGTATTGGAAGTATGCTTCCGGAGCAGGTGCTTCTTCTCGCTTCTAGAGTTTATTTTTTCTCTATCGTTCAAGTTTGATTCTTCTGGTTGATGTGAACTCGTAGACTAGTTATGTCATCGTAAGACGAATCCATTAATTCTCTAGTTTTCAAAGCCTTCCCGCCTCTCACTGTAGTCTGATGGAAAATGGAGTGAATTCGCTGTTACTTGTATTGGCAAATGTAGCGATTCTTCCATCAACCTCCAGGTCTCGTTGTTGCAAATATTCGCAAAATGAACGTTTATGTGTTTCGTGCTGGTTGAAGTACGTCTAAGGCTTGCTGTATGTTTCGCAAATTTTCATTGCGTATGGGCTTTCCATGGAGGTTTGCACTATGTTTTTTACGAAGGAGAAGGCGTTTTACTCGATCATGGACTTCCACAACAAAGATTATGCTTGCAAAAATATTTTGTTGGACATTTTTTGCGAATTCTTGCCTTATTTTAGCGAGCGTTTACATTTGTGCATGCGCATGGCCACCCGTCGAAGTCCTATGTAATGTTTTTCAGTAAGACATCTACTCGTAAGTATGATACGAATTTTCCATGACGTTGAGGGCTTATCTGAAATCTCATATACTGAAGCTTTAATTTTTTGGAAGAATCTCACCTTGATGTAGCAAATTTTTTTTAAAATTGCTAGGTCCATCGAATTTGTTATGCCACTCTTTTTTTTTTCTTCTGTTGGCGGACAATTCCATTTCAACTTGTGAAACAAACTGGTTGTCATTCTCGTACTAATCATTGTTAGCTGAGCAGATCCACGTGCTGCTTTTGCCGGTTATGCCCCTCCAAATGGTGCTTCTTTAGCTTCCCATACCCCTTTTGGCATAAATGATCGCATTCCATCAGATCCATTGCCGAGTAATGTATGATTTTGTTCGATGCTTATATGGTCTGTTTTCTTGTCAAAATTGAAAACCTATTCGTTTTTATTTGTTTCTTTCAGTCTTTGAGGCCTGGAACTTATAACTTTGCTGATGCTGTTGCAACGGGAAATAGACCTACTTCTGGGATAGGTGGACTGCCTACTGTGGCACCAGGAGTTGATTTACTTCCTAGCAGGACATTGGGGAGTGGTGTATTGTCTTCTGTTACCCCAGCAGTCGATCGATTGCCTGGTGGGGCTGGTGTGGGAGCACGCACTTCTTTGCATGATCCTTCTTTAGTCAGGCGAGAAACTTCATTGGGTGGCACTACTCCTGGTGTTCCTGACAAGGACAGATCTACTCCTCTTAGAATATCTGAAAGCATTCATGGAGAAGAATCCAATATGTTATATGTTGATGGTCTTCCAAGTGACTGTACAAGGCGAGAAGTTGGTCGTATCCTTGGAATTTTGTGTCATAGTTTTCATGTATTTTACAATCTCTGATGGTGTGTAGTAATTCATGTTTTGGTTTCTCATGGATTTCATTATTTTTTGGATTCTTAACTCCCTGTCAGATTTATTCCGCCCTTTTATTGGTTTTAAAGAAATTAGACTTTACCACAAGGAGCCAAGATGGGTATATACTCTTTTAGCAACTTTTTTTTGGGAATAAATTTGCAAAGGCACGTTCTTAGTTACTTCCAATTATAATGTTTGCAATAATATTATTTTATTCATGTGTATCCACTCATCCATTCACCTCTCTAGGAAATAATTTGTGTTATCCTGTGATGCTGATTACTTATTGTCTTCTTAACTATTAGTTGAAATTTTTATTATTGCATTTTTTGACGTTTTTCATTCATAATGATAAACATGAATTGTAATTATCATCATTTGTTTCTCTCCAACCTTGTGTTTTTGTCAATAATTTGGAAATGAATACACTAGTGGGTTTGCTGTACGCTAGAATAATGTGTCTGTGCTTTTGTTTTCAAATTTCAATAGTTAACATGAAAGAATGATATAAATAAACCAGCTCTATTAGAGGAGCTAACCAGAAGTTTATGATTTTATTTCATGGTTTCCTGATGCCAGGTTTCATATTTTTTGACTAGCCGCATTTTATTTGCCATTTCAGAAAAGGAAGAAGATAATATAAAGTTTCGATTTATGAATATTTGGGAAGAGATTTTTCTTCTTATGTTTGTTGCATTAGTTAAGTAATGGTTAGGGACCCAAGAGTTTGCCACTATATTTGTGATTGTATGCTTGTTCTTAGCAAGTTGTTAAACTTTTCTAATCGCTAATCTCTATTGTTGGTTACATGGTACCATTAGAGAGTGTGTAAGTTTCTTGTTGGATCTAGAGCACGAAAAAGCTGACGTTTGCCCTGGATGGGAATTTTTTAATGGATTCATTATTTCTTTATCTTAACCTGGAAAAGTAAAAATCAGATAAACCTGGATAAATTTGGGATGTCCAAGACGAAAACACCTTGTAAAAGGGTCAAATAATTCAAGGATAGAGTTGAATAGAATAAATCTCTAAAAAGTTGACTATGAACATTGCTTTTGATCCTTCATTGTTGTTGTCATTATTCTTTGAACATGATTACATGCTGTATATTCATGAATTGATAGAGGACTTTGTTAAACTTAATTTAGAAAGAACACTTCAATTGTACTTAATTATCATTTAATGGGATACATTTATCATCATAAATTTAGGATTTTATACCAAGCTAGAAAAAGGGAATTGCCTTAACTAGTATTGTGAGTGATTGATTCAACAAGGTGATTGCCTTGGGCACATGTCTTGAGGCTTATTTGTGCTTGACAGAAATGAAAATGAAAATGGAAAGGCTAGGTGGAAATGAAAATTTAAAACTAGGAATTTCAAGAAAAAAGGAAGTGTTTATGAAAGTCAAGAAAGTTAAAAAAATAATGATTATTTTTAAAATTTGAAAAAATGTATATTAACTGAAAATGAAATACAAGCATTCAAATAAAATTTCATATCTTCCTTTTTTATTTCCTTTCTTATTTTCTATTTTTATTTTATTTTCTTTCTGATTTTCGTATTTTTTTAATTTTCTCTTTTCCTTTCTTATTTTCTTTTTTATTTTCATTTTTCTTCTTTTTATTTTATAATTTCCTTTTTCTCTTAATTTTCCTTTTTATTTTTTCTTGTTTCCTTTTTCTTATTTATTTTTATTTTCTTTTTTCTTTGTCTTTTCTTATTTCATTTCTCATATTTTTCCTTTATTATTTTTTCTTATTTTTTATTTTCTTTTTCTGTTACAATCATGGTGCAAGATGTGATTTTCATCTGGTTTCCACCCTCTTGAGGTCGGAATGTCAAAACTTTGTTCAATTAAAGGGATGGAAAATTTGAGATTTCTTTCTTCAGATTTTATCTTGCACAAATGCCAGAAAATTTGAATTCACTTTCCTTACTTTCTGTTTCCGAACATTCCATTTGGCACAAACCCCCTTTGGTCTCCTTGTCATCTTAATTGCCTTAGTTTCCTTCATGGTTATTAAGGTGCCAAGATGTCTACATGGTTAGTCAAGATGCTTGTTTATTTTTAAAATTTTGTACATCGTTTATTTTATTTTTTTATATTAGTGTTATTGAGGCACCATTAACTTAGGCAAAGTGGTGAGGCATCCTCCTATCACCTGTACGATAAGGAGAGGCCTTGAAGTAGGCAATTGCTTTGTGTTCCCAAGGCACCCTTCACCTTACACACCTAAGTAAATGGTTAAATAGTTATAAAAACCCAAACCAGCAAAATAAAACCCCAAAACAAATGTCTAAAACTCTCAACACACTTCTTCCCTTTAGCAGCCTACATTTGTTTGACCTCCCACTCTCCATCTTTCTCTGTGTCTCTTGCATGATTTGTTGTTATTGCCACTAGAAGTGTCATCCACCATTGAACCCTCCTCTTCTCCCATCAACATTCCTTCCAATCAATCATAAGTTCCTCGTCTTCAATTACAAGGAACCAACACAATTATTTTCTTTATAAACCTAGGGTTTCTAACGGGTTTTATACAACACCTGCAAATGGATTCTCTACCCCATAAATGGATCCATTGATCCATTTACTGGGTGCCTAGAGGCACACCCCTTGTGCTGCCAACACTTGGAAGGTTTTAAAGTGTAAGTAGTTGGCTGCCTAGTACTCATTCTCCTTGATGCCTAGGCAGCATCTGCTTCAACAACATTGGTTACCTTATAGAAATGTGATACAGTGTTTTTTGTTCTATTTTTATTTTCTGCTTTAGTTCTTTAACATCACTTTCTTCCTTTTTCCTTATTTTCCTGTACTTCTATACCCTATTCTTTCTCCTGTTGGTGATTACCTCTTGGCTCTTATCTTTCCTTCTTGTCCTTTTTGTCTTCATCTTCTTTCCATTTTTCATACAAATACATGAGTTTATGTTTTCTTATTCCCAAATGCATAGGGGGAAAATTTTCCTATTTTCATCATTCTTGACATTTCTATCCACACATGACACACATGTAAATGAGGCTATATATGCTGCTATGTTCCTCTTTGTTTGTTAGTGATTTTTGAATTTTCAACATTATATGATATGACTAGAAGAACACATCTATATGAAAAGTACATTGGCATCGATATTGTATTTTTATGTAACATAGTTTTTATAATATTTCTTAACGTTATCATGAAGTTGAATGAATGGATCGTTATCATCATGTCATACATGTATTTCTTTTTTATAGTTTACTGCTTTACTTTATTTGAGCTGTCATCTCACCTCTTGCCTAAGGTGTTTTCAAAGGGTGTCACCTTGAGGTCACTTTTTGCCTCGATTTCTTTGAGTACTTGATATGTGTGCGTGCATTTATTTATTTATTTATAGATGATGATCTTAAAACCTTTTTTGGATAAGTTAACTTTTCCAAAATAGTTACTATTGTAGGTACTTGGTACCCTTAATTAAATTCTTGTGTTGCCAGTTTCATGATATTTTAGTTGACTTCCTATTATTTTGATTATTCAGTACTATTGGCTGTTTAACATTGCTTAAAATGAATGGATCAGTGTGCATTAGAAAAATGGGAAACACAATACATGCGAATCCCACCAACATGTGCTATGGTCCATTCTTTAATAGCCATACTCTACAGGTGCAGAGATTTCTTCTAGGATGTTAGTGTTATTATACTCTTTTTCCACTATAAAAAAAAAGATTACCTAAGATGCATTAGTGACCCAACTTGTCCTTTTGATGTCTTGTGGCATGGTTACCATGTTTTCCATTAGATTTTCATCCCTTTGCTGTGGTATTCTTGTCTTGGAATTTTTTTCTCATATAGAACCAATTGCTTGACAAGCAGTACAGGTTTTGTGGCAGTCCTTGAAATGTTAAGTTGGCGTGCTATTTGCTCAAAATGGAAGACAAAAATGAATCATACCATTCATTATGTATGTTTATCTCTTTTGATGGTAACCATTTTCTTGGTTAGAGTGGTGACAAGGCTCGTGTCTTGTGCTTTGTGGAGTTCAATGATGCCAAATGTGCCTTGACAGCACTTGATGCTCTCCAAGGTTAGATTTTCATTATTCTCAGATTACAGATTATTCTTCTTCATGTTATATTCTTTGGTATGTTTAGATGTTTAATTGTTATAGAAATCAATTTTTGGAAAATTGATGTTTAGTCACTATAATCTGTTATTTAGCTAGAAGTTATCTATTTCTATGGACTAAAATGGTGGTTTTTACTAATGAAATAGGTGGTTGTTCATCTTTTGCTAAAAATATCTACGACTATAACATTTACTTCTTCATAGACAAACTAGGATCGAGATACCTATTGCTTTTGAAATCTCTAGAGTGTTGATATAACGTCATTCTGCATCTTGCTATGAAGAAAAGCTTTATTCACATGGTTGGTTGTTGAATATTTGATTCTTTTGTGACATTCGGTTAGATTTCTGCAAAGGTATTCTACATTAAAATCATAATTTTGGTACTTTAAACATGATTTTGTTTGTTAATGTTTAACAAGAATCATACTAGAAGGTTTGTAGGCCTAAAAATGTGCAGTTGTTCCATCTTTGACTTTCCTTACAAGATAGTTGTGCTGAGCTTTCCTATAATAGGTTAGGCATTAGTGAGGAACCACAATGCGCTGAATTTTGTTGATTTTGAATGGTAGTATGGTCTACAAGAATTTTTTCGAATTGCCACAATGTAATAATAGGAAATAAGCTTCTCATTTAATGGAGGTAAGACTATGTACAATTAGACCTTGTCTAGACCTCACATTGGTGGCAATCTTGTGCTTTTGGCTTGCCCTATTTAAACAATACATTTTCCCAACATCCAAAAATAAAACTTGCATTGTAATAGCCAAAATCATGGGAGACCTTACAAGAAGATTATGAATCCTTTAACCATCTGTATTTATATATTAGGTGATAATGAAAGTATATAAGCCTTGTATAGAAAACAATGCTGCAATGTGATGGACTCACAATCATGAAACGAAGATAGCAATTTGTTGCCACTAATCATGAATTCCCCTCCACTGCTAATATGGTTTGGGAAAAAAATATTATGAATGGTAAGCTCAAATAGATTCAATCCTTATACATTTCTATTTCAATTATGTTGCAAAAGAGGGTGGTCAACCATAAAAGTCAATTATGGTAAGCTCAACCATAATTTCAAAAAGCATAGGAAACTTAGTGAAATAGAATGATGTTGCTAGAAAATTCTACCTAGACGAGGGAGCAAATGATATGCTAAAATCATATTCAGATTTGTTTAGGCCTGTAAACAAAGAGGGCCATGAGTTCTGACAATCAACCACATGAATAATTTATTTTAATTAGAGAAAGAAACAAAGAAAAACTGAGTAGCTCCTAGTCTCAAAAATTTGTTATTAGCATTTTTCTAATTCACAAATTCATAGATGTTGAGTTTAAGTAATAGGGTTTTCAATGTTAGTGGATTTAATCCCACATTGATTAGTATTATTTCTCATGAGTCTTATAACCTATATATAAAGAGTTGTAATCCTTGTTAGTGATAAGACAATAACAACACAACAATACATCTTCTACCAATTGCAACTGATGTCATCCCCACATTTTCCTTTTGGTAAAAGAATCCTTCAAATTATCATTCGTTTAGGTTGTGTTCCGTTGAGATGTTGGATATGTTTCGTTTAGGTTATGTTTGATTCATACGATGCTCATCTGTAGGATATTTCCAAAAGTAAAAGTCCTTATCCTATAATTGAACAAAAAGTCAATTGTCAGAATTCAGCCAAATTATGTTCATAATCTTCCATGTCACTGGCGTTTAGATTATGCTAGTGATTGTTTCTTCACTTATTCTACTCTTTGTTGATGATTTATCTCATATCTCCTCACCTTAACTAGTCATTTTTGTATCTAATAGGGTACTTGTCCCTATTAATTCTAAAAAAATAGCCATTTTTGGTGATTGGTGCGAGTGCACAAGGTGCCAACAAACAATTTCCCGTGCATCATATTTGGAAGTCGTTTTCTTTGAATAAGTGGATAAAAATGGCAGACTTTAGTCATGCTCTTGCTTTATTGCAGAGCAGATGAGACAAGTTGTCACAACCTTTTAGGCCTCAAGTTCTTTTATAAGAGCAACAATGTACACATGTATATGTCATACAACCAACTTTCCCTAAATGATTTCTTCATTAGGAATGAAGATGAGGTGTTATTGGTGTCCTAAATGATTTCTTCATTAGGAATGAAGATGAGGTGTTATTGGTGTCCGCATTGCAAATGACATCCATATTGCCTGTGTTCACACATTCTCGGATGCGAATAGATTTTCTACAGGTTTGTATCCACAGCCGGTGGTTCCCACACATACTTCTATCTGTTGGGATGAGGCGAGAGAGAGAAAAATATTGGGACCCGAACTAGTCTAGGAAACGGTTGAAAAAGTTCGACAAATTAGGGAACACATGAGAGCTGGGTAGATTGTCTTTTGCCAATCTAGTGCCTTCCGACTTAGTTATGCTTCGAGTTGTTCGACATCCAATCCTTTTTTTCGTGTTTGACTCAATCGAGTCATTATCCACTAAGCTTGAGAGAGGACAGACAACATTGGGCATTAATGTTTAGCAGCAATGAATTGCCATCTTGGTTAAAAATTTTAAATATCAAGGCACTTAATGCTGATCGATGAAGCATAGGAGCTGAATTATCAATTGTTCTGATACAGGGATAGCTCGAGAAATGATCTGTGCACTGTTAGCATCAGAGCTTTCCTACTGTTTTCTAATATTATCGCAGTCATGAAAATATTTTCCGGAGAGTAACTGATGCATTTATTCTCACTGTTTTTTATTTTATAAAATAGTTGGAAACCAGATGAGCTGAAGTGGCTCCATCATTCTCACACTGTGCAATGTGCCTTGCAGGCTACAAGTTTGATG
The DNA here is from genome assembly GCA_024699675.1 of Amphibolis antarctica. NCBI lineage: Eukaryota > Viridiplantae > Streptophyta > Magnoliopsida > Alismatales > Cymodoceaceae > Amphibolis > Amphibolis antarctica. The sequence goes on along the minus strand of JAMKPZ010000918.1, from coordinate 35,813 downwards.
AGAGGAAACCAGATGCTTCCAATTTGAGGATCAAATTTGCTCATTTCCCATTGCGATTACCGGCCTAGCAATATGCAGACCCGCATCGTCCTTGGGTTGTGGACTCGGAATCCAGTTTCCACGACGGGATCAAGGAAGCACAATTAGAAGCGAGATGCCGTCGTGTGCATTATTCAAGCCGTCATTAGTTAGTGTCGGAGGTGACATCACAATATGGTACGTGAAGAATGAGATAATATATTTTCTTTTGGATGTTTGTCTTGCATTTTTATAGAATAGAAAACGTGCCTTGATGACCAATTAAATAGGATGGCTTTTGTTGACCTGTCCTTGCGTTTTTCTTATTTTACTGGCATGAGTTAGGATTGATTAATCTTATCGGCTGGCTGTAGGCTTCAACACGTGTAATAATTCATGCATTTAGGCAAACTGTCCTGCAGACTTTTGGTAATTTGTTTACCTTGCTGTATAAAATTACTTGGAGAAATCTTGTATTGATATTTCTAAAATCATATTTTACTTGTAAAACAAGAAATCATGATTCATATTACGAAAAAATTATCGTTACAATACAGCTGTACACTTTTTAAATCAATAGTTGCAACATTTTGCTTAATCCGGTTCCAAAGAGAATAGAAAAACAGAGAGCAACAAAAGGTCAACACTAAGTCTGCTCCTCTCGACCACTTCAACCTAAAATCAGAGTACATTAAGGAAACTAAAGTTTTGAGTGTAAGTATAATTTTACAAATAATATTAAAATCACATAATAAAGTATGAAGCAATAATTTATATATAAAGATTTATATAATAATAATAATATATAAGAATTTATGAAAAATTAAAATTAAAACTGATCAAGTAAACAAGATTTAACAATCACATTAGCAAAATGAATACAAAAGCGTTCATGACACCACCCCATGCTGATCCGCAAGACAAAGAAAACTTGTACCGCAGGTGTGAAAATTGAGAGCAAATTACAAATGCTAAGTGAACAACCACCAATTGAGGAATGTCGCTTAAGTTACCCAAATCAACATCATCATCATCATTCAGAAAAGGAAAACGCACGATTTGATACTGAAGAACATAACTCTAATTCTTCTTCTTCTTCTTCCTCCTCTGTTGCTCCTCTCTTGGCACGATCTTGAACTTGCCGGTCATTTGTTGCTGCACATCAACCAAATTTATCAGACAAACAGATAATATTATCTTCCTCTGTCAGAAAGAAAGAAAGAAAGAAAGAAACGTCAAGCATTGCATGCCTTCTTCCATAGCTGGGTGTGCTCTTCGCAGAACCCAACCACCACGCCCCCACCCTTCCCCTCCCTGTACTCCAAACAGACCTCCTTCTCCAACCCACAGTACACGTGGAACTCCAGCCCACACTTGGGCTCAGAGCACTGGATCACGCACCCACCACCAGACCCGCAGAGGTAGCACGCCCCCTTCCACCGCCACGCCGGAACCCTCGACAAATCCACCGCGTCCCTTCCCACGGGGTCACGGAAGAACACCTCCGGCACGAAGACTGCGCACAGAATATGAGCCCATCTACCATCCGTTGTCTCTTTCATTGCTCCACCCATAACCGGGCAGAGGCAGCACTCGAATGCTTCCTCCTCCTCTTGCTGCTTCTTCTTCCTCTTCTTCCTGCCCTGGCATGCGCGGCAGAACCAATCGCCTTCGGAAACGGACTCGATGAGCGGGTTGCCGTAGCATGTGGTGTGAACCATGAGGCCACATCCATCGCAGAACACGATCGGGTCCTGTTCGTCGCCGTCCGTGCTCTTGCAAACGGCACAAAAAACACCGTCTTCCTCACCTTCTTCTTCTTCTTCTTCCAAATCCTTCTCCATCCCTTCCTGCCGAATGGGTTTTTCTTCCATGGAGTGTAGGAATCCGACGCGCAACTCTTCCTTCTTGGGCTCGTCAGCCTCTTCCTCCTGGCATCCAAAGGACACAATCGGAGGAAGAGCCCAAACTCGCTTCTTGGCAGGAAGGCAGCAAGTGGTCTGTGAATCGACGAGGTAATGCTCATGGTAGTGGTCAGGCCGCTTCTTGACAGTAAGGATGGTAGATGGGGGTTGGAGAGATGGGTTTTGGAAGCCTTCTTCTTGGTGGAGGAGGAGCTTGTATCTCTTGGAAGGCGGCAGAGAATGGAAGCTGTTCTTCGTCGCCATTGAGAAGGAGGGTTTCTGGATTGGATCTTGGAGGTGATGGGATTAGAAATGAAGATTCCAATATTATAGAGAGCTGTAAACTTGAAAATACAGAGTTGGAATGGTGGGAAGGAAAATGAACGAAAGAGATACCAGAATTGGCGCCAACCGTTAAACTTGCAATCTTCGCGGGGTTTTGCAAAATTTTGCCACGGAGAAGTGGTGGGAAAAGGATTCGGACGAAAATACAACGGTACGTTTGGGCAGAGAAATTAAAATTAAAATTTAAAATTATTTGTGTATATCATACAAATTTTAAAATTTTAATTTTAAAAAATTTATAAATATTTTATATTTTAACATCTTAAACATAATAAATAAAACATATGAAATTAAAAAAATGTTGTGATGAAATTTTTATAATTGTAATAATTTTTTTAACTTAATAGATAAAAAATGATAGAAAAAATTAATACTTACGGTAATATAAAAATTTAAATTTTATTTACATTTTAAATAAAAAGTACCTAAAAAAACTAATTTTTTTTTAAAAAAATTTCTAAGATTTATAAGGAATCCCTTATAAAGTTCAAGGAAAATTAGAGGTAAAATATGCAAAGATGGAGACACGCACTTGAGTGAGCGGAAGAGGTCCAGTGGAGGGATAGGGTTAGCGATGGGGCAGGAGTGGTGGTGGTGGGGAGCGGCGAGCACAGCGCAGATGGCGGCGGGAATCGTGTCGGCCCGGAGGGGGATGTGCGCGGGCAGCACTGCGGCTTCCATGCCATTCAAGGCCTTCATCGCGGCTTCGCTGTTCGTCGGTGGCGGCGCCACCGCTGGGATCGCCGTTCTCCAGGCGAACGGGCTCCGAGACGTGGAGGATTGGAAGCGGGTGGGGTTCAAAATCAGGGGGTGGATGTGCGCTCCTCCCCGGCGACGGAGCGAGGCGAACCTTTCAGGGAGAGGGGAAGGGGGGTTTCCTTCGTCTTTCGAGGATGAATGCAAAGGCAGAGGGATGAGGGAAGAACCCGAAAAAAATTGAAGCCGCAGATGGCGTACTTCTCCTGCGCGGAGCCTCCCCTCGATCTCCCAACTCATCCACCCCCTACGGCTCTACTCCTCTACCGTAGAGTATGGGGTTTCGGCGACGACGGTGACGACGATTGATGCATCGCTCGCCTAAACTACACCAGCTCAACGCGCTCCTTCGGCGTTAGAGTAATTCATACATTCATGTTTAAACTTCGAAGGGTCGCGTTGAGCTGGTGATGTACTCTTGTCGGAAATCCATCAATCAAACAGGTGAGAAGATTCCTACTTCTCTGTTAGTTTATTTTCCATCGGATATGTTGAGCAACGTCTTATGATCATATCTACTATTTTTTTTATACATGAGTTTATGGTTTTTTATTCCTAAATGCGTAGCGTGAAAATTTTCCTATTTTCATCGTTCTTGACATTTCTATCCACACATGTCACACGTGCTTCGTTTCTTTGAGCGTTTTTTACTATATATTTTAGATTTTTACTGTACATCGTTACATTTCTATTTACAATAATATTTATTAAATAATTTTAATATTTTATATTAAAATATTTATATATTATGTAATTTTTGAAAAAGGTAAACATCATCTTATCTAATTATACTTCTTAAACAAACATTAAATGAATATATGCTGCTAAGAACTTGAAAATACAGAGTTGGAATGGTGGGAAGCCGAAGGAACGAAAGAGAGACCAGAATTAGCGCCAACCGTTAAACTTGCAATCTTCGCGGGTTTTTGCAAAATTTTGCCACGGAGAAGTCGTGGGAAAAGGATTCGGACGAAAATGTGAAGGCTCGTTTGTAGAGACACGAGAAACGAAAGTTTAAGAAAAAAAAAAGAAATATAATTTTTTTAAGATTGTTTATATATATCGTAGAAATTTTAAAAAATTTATAAATATTTTATATTTTAAATATAATTTCGTTTTTTTTATATTTACGAGTTTAAAAGTGATGGAAAGAAGTTAAACATGCGTGAAGTTAAGAAAATATGTTGCGGTGAAATTTTTATTAATTGTAAAAGTTTTTTCCATTGATGGGTAAGAAATGATAAAAAAAATTTATATTTACAGTGATAAAAAATTTAAATTTTTTAAATATTTTCTGAAATATACAAATATTTAAAAATCTAGAAATTTTGTTTTTCAAAATTTCTAACTGATACGAACCCTAGTTTACGAAAAGGTCGGTGTAAAATATGCAAGGACGGAGACACGCACTTGAGAGAGTGTAAGAGATCCGGGTTAGGGATGGTGGTGGGGAGCGGCGAGCACAGCGCAGATGGCGGCGGGAATCGTACCGGAGGGGGATACCCAGCTCAACATTACGTCAACAGATGGCGTGATTCAAAAATACGAAAAAGCAATATTATTTATGGCAACAGTAATATTCAAGGCGTGAAAGATGGACAAATGGCTGCATGAGATCCGGAACGAGGGGATACGATGTGCAACCTTTCCTTTTGATGGTGATTTAATGACAGGCCTTCATTCTTTAAATAAAGGACCGACGCATGGATGAAGGTAACGACTTTTCCACAATGTTAACTACCTTGTTTTTCCATTACGTTCTTCTCAGCTAGTGTTCCTTTCTTCGGTGAATTTCTAAGGTTGAATTCGGTGGGTTCTGAATTGTCGCAGGTCACGACCTAAATCTCGACGAAAGAATTTGGTGGAAGAAGATGTCGCACGATTCTACATCACACTGTAGCTTCCATGCCATTCAAGGCCTTCATCGTGGCTTCACTGTTCGTCAGACGAACGGGTTCCGAGAGGTGGAGGATTGGACGCGGTCGGAGGAGGGGCCAGTCACAATCGGTGGTAAATTTTTCTTCGGTGTTTGGTTGTTTGTTAACTTTTCTTTTTATGTAATTTGTAATATTTTAACTCTTTGAGAAAAGTGCAGCTGCTAATCGGACATGATCTGAATGTTCAGATGTTCTCGGGACATGAAACTAAACGTACAGAAGCTGAACCCGACGTACTTGCTGCATGATGCTCTCTCTCTCTCGGCCTTTGGTCAACGAATATTGGTTGTCCTTCCACGCACCTCTCACTCCAAATCTCAAATAAAGCAGTTGAGTTTTCGAAAACTCCAAGGATTCGAAGATCGAAAGTAGGATTCCTCTCGCCTGTTTGATCGATGGAACACCAACAAGAGTTGAACATCACCAGCTCAATGCGCTCATTCGAACTTGAAGGTATTACTAGTTACAAACTTACGTTGATAAATTAGGAGTACAAAAGGAGATCTTTATAATCTACTTTCTAAATTTCGTGATTTTTTCTTTTTATTTTTATTAAATATTTTATTTTAAAAAAAAGTTACTTTGAAAGATACGACAACCTGTCATTTTGGCTATCGTTGTCAATGATAATTCATTGGCTTATTAGGTATACGATTTTCCAAACTGGCCAGTGTCTATTTTTTCTCTTTTTTTTATAGCTGAATTTGAAGATAAACATTAACTTCAAAGATTTAACAATACAAGTTGAAAGGTGGAAAAGAGAAAGTACATTTGGAAAGTACATTAGCCTACCACTTTGTCTTTCGTGTATGACTCAACCGAGTCATTATCCACTAAGCTTGAGAGAGGACAGACAACATTGGGCATTAATGTCTAGCAGCAATGAATTGCCATCTTGGTTAAAAAATTTGAATATCAAGTCCCTTAATGCTGATCGATGAAGCATAGGAGCTGAATTATCAATTGTTCTGGTACAGGGCTAGATCGAAAAATGATCTGTGCACTGTTAGCATTAGAGCTTTCCTACTGTTTTCTAATATTATTGCAGTCATGAAAATATTTTTCGGAGAGCAACTGATGCATTTATTCTCATTGTTTTTTATATTGTAAAATAGTTGGAAACCAAATGAGCTGAAGTGGCTCCATCATTCTCACACCGTGCAATGCCTTTTTCTTCATTTTTCTTTTGTGTTTCGAGATTTCTTCACCTCGGCTACGTTTTTTGTGTGTGTAGATCTAGGGTATCCTTCCTTAGATCACTCTTTTCTTTCATCAAATCGACAGATCTAAGCTTCCTTTGCATAGATCCGACATTATTTTCGACAGATATACAGTTTTCCTCCATCTTTTTGTTGCTTTTTTTGTACTCGTTTTCGAGCTAGGTCTTTTCCCTTCAATTGTTGATGTTGCTGTTTGTTCTTTTTTATTTTGGTTCTGATCTGTTGCTCCTGGCATTTCTTCGCAGATCGGTGGCTTTTCAACCTTGTGCGGATTTCGAGCAGCGAGCGACGGAGGTAGCTGGCGGTGACGCGGCGAGGACAAATTGAGACGATGTGACGTGGACGGCTGAGATGGAGTTCAGCCCAGGGACGCCATTGAACAGCGTGGAGCAATTCCAGGTAAGCTTCGTTAATTAGTTTTTTTTCTTGCTTTTTTTAGTTTTTCTTAACCTTTTTTTTATATGCTGGATTTTTTCAGTTTTTTTTTTTTTCTCTACGATCTTGGGCTTGGGTCATCACAGCGCCTTTGTTTTTCACTCTAATGGGTCGGGTTTTTCCTTCGAGCTTCCTTTGTATTTTTTTATTTTTGTGTTCGGTTTTCTTCTCTGGTGGTTGGGTTCTGGCCGAGGGCGCTGGTCCGAGGGCTTTCTAGCGATGTTTGGTCGCCAGTGGCCTTTGACACTTTTTTTGTCGGTCTTTCCTCTCCCTTTCACTTTCTTTCTGCAAGTGAACTGGGGGTTGGCCCTCAGGTAGGGTTAGGCTTCCAACGGCGGCTTAGGTTTCTGGCGAGGTTCGGTCGCCGATGGGGCCTCGTGGTTTCCCTGACGAGAGCTTAGTTCTCACCTTGAATGACCGGTCGCGGTGGTTGTAGGCGAACAGCGGAGGCATGCAGGCTATGCGGTGGCGAACAGACGGTTGGTTGCAGTGCCACTGAAACGGGGTCTTGGGGCAACTGCGTTGAGGTCGCACTCATAGATGGAACATGTGTTCTAATGTCTCTTCTCTGGTGGGTGAGAAAAGAAGAGAATAGAATTGCTACAATACAAGGATAAATTAGGAAATACTTAAATAATGATGAGTAATTCTTAAGTGACGTAAGATTATGATACGTGAATTTTAAATAATTATTTAACATTTTAATTAGTTATTCTTGAAAAAGTAGATGAGTTGTTTTTCAATTCTTAATAGTTAGATGGATTGTTTATAAGTATTGAATTAAGTGTAAGTAATAGTATACGATTTAAGAAAGTGGTAAGTGATTAATTGTATATATTTATAATATTAGTAAATTTTGATTAAAGTACATATAAGATAAATGACATTACGATAAAGGATATGTTCATGATAAACATGATTTTTCAAGATAAAAGTTGGATAAGGGATCTTTCTCTTAAAACATTTATCTACACTTCCATGATAATACTTAAAATGAGATACAATTCACTTATAGCTAAGAATGCAATCGTAGTCTTGCTATCATGATCAATATTAAAATTTAATGATAAGTGAATTGTGTTTCATTTTAAGTATTATTATGGGAGTGTGGATAAATATTTTAAGAGAATGGTTTCTTATTTAGCTTTCGCTATGGAGAATCATGTTCATCATAAGTATATTTTTTGTCATGATGTCATTCATCTTATGTGTATTTTAGACAAAATTTGTTAATGTTATAGTATGTATGATTAATCATTTTTTGTTACCATTTTCTTAAATCGTGCATTGTTACTTACACTTAGTTCAATGTTTATGAATAATCTATCTAGTTATTAAGAATTGAAAAATAATTCATTTACTTTTTCAAAAATAATTAATTAAGATGTTGAATAATTATTTAGAATTCACATATTATAGTCTTACATTACTTAAGAATCACTCATCCTTGTCTAAGTTTTTCTTAATTTATCCTTGTATTAGACTGGTAGCAACTCTATTCACTTCTTTTCTCACTAGAAACATTAAAGCACATGTTCCATCTACGAGTGTTTTACAAATAGAATCTTAATAAAAGATAGTGGAATTATAGGTTGGCAATACGAGCAGGTGGCCAACGAGCAGGTGTTTTGGTTGGCAATACGAAAAAAAATTAGGTTGTACTTGTAGGTTGAGTTTGGGTCAGATTTTTTTGACTTTGACATGAGTGCCATCAAAAAATTCATACTGTGCCGTATTGACACCTCTACTAGTCCCTATACATGGATTGTACAAAGATGATGGATCGTGTCAGGTCAGTGAAACTTTAATATAAAGATGATATAATTGCAATTTTCTTGTGTTTTTAGGTTTAGTGTTTAAGATTTAAAATAAAATTTCTTCATCTTTCGAATAAGAATGCGAAAAACTGAGGAATGTTGGAAGAACCCAAAAAAAGCAGCTGCTAATCGGACATGATCTGATGGAATATTCATTCAAATGTTCTCGGGACATGAAACTTAAAAGGTACAGAAGCTGAAACCGACGTACTTGCTGCATGCATGATTCTCTCTCTTTCTCTCGATCGACCTTTGCTCAACGAATATTGGTTCCCCTCCTCCGTACCTCTCACTCCAAATCTCTCAAATAAGTTTGAAGTACGTAGTTGAGTTTCCAGAAACTCCGAGGATTTGAGGATAAAAAAGAAGTCGTAGATGTAATCGTAAGACGTTGCTCAACATGCCCGATCGAAAATAAACTATTAGCGAAGCAGGATTCTTCTCGGCTGTTTAATTGATGGAACTCCAACAGGAGCTGAACATCACCAATGTACTCAACGCGCTACTTCAAAGTACGTAGTTGAGTTTCCAATGCTCTTCCGTCACTTTCATACCGACCTTTTTATTCAAAACGATTTATTGTTTTCAAGCACAACCGTCAATTGGAAGCGTATCTTCCCGTGAAGATCGATTACATGGTTTCCGATGTTTCTGGCATCAGATTCTTGTAGCTGCAATTTGAACTACGTACGTACTCTCAAATGAATACTTTGCACTCAAGTTTCTCCTAACAATTATAATTATATAGAAATACATAGATGTATTTAGTATTCTATATATACATTAAAAAAGATCTTTCATTCCTCCATCAATTTCTACTTATTATAGATGCTAACTATCTAAAATTCTTATCACTAGGTAGGTATCTCATGCACGACCATCCAATTTTATGCTCTTGACATTATTTCTATCATCCCTAAACCAATACTTAATCTACTCTTGTTATTATATTGGAGAGCTTAGTTAATTAACCACATGATTTTTAAGGTTCGTTTGTGTACATTACAAATTTTAAAAATAAAAATTTTAAAAAAAAGAAAAGAAAAGAAAATTAGAAAATAAAAAAATTCGTAGGACTATTTATACACGTTGTAAAAATTTAAAAAAAGTAATTTAAAAAATTTATAAATTTTTTATATTTTAAAATTTCAAATATAATTTCACATTTTCCTTATAACCATACATTTAAACAAAATATACAATATCAGAAAAATATATCATAATGAAATTTCTGTCAGGAATTTTTTTCCATTCAAAGGTGAGAAATAACAGAAAATATTTATACTTAGTTTGATCCAAAATGGTTGGACGACTGGTTGGGGTTTTAAAAATAATGGTTATAAGCAAGCATTATGCTTCACATAATAAATACAATTAGGATCCATACAGTTCGCTTTAAATCAAAAGCACAAATCAAAATTATTACATAAATATCATAACAAATGACAGATATGACTTGTAGTTAGCAGGAACCACTGTCATCTAAGAAAAAGGTCAACAGAGACCCAGGAAAAAATGACTAACAAAGAAAGAAGATAACCCGAAAGGACAGTCCAGAGCAGTCAATGTATTTCTTATTCCGATAGACAAAATACATTGGAACATCTAGGGCATAGTCAACATATTGTTCAAACCTGCAAATATTCAAATATAGAAATTGTAAGAGATATTCAAAAGTTCCCTCAAAATCATGAAACTTACTAACATACTAGTTGTGATTGCATGGTGAGAAAGAAAAACATCATTGGAAATCATGATTAACATTGATTCTCTTGTAGGATCTCAGTGTCTGGCACAGTGTACCAGTTAAATGAGCATTCATTTAGACAAGCTCTCATCAGCAACTAGGCATCAATAAGGCACTAACAAGGTTTCACATTTTAAAATGGATAAATCCTCAGCAAAACAATAGGTCAACCAACATGTTTAAAATACAAAGAATCTCACTACATGAAAAATAATTTCTAATCTATCAATACGACAGTCCAAGATTTAGTTCTATCAAAAGTAACAAAGAAGAAGTAACAAAATCATGGTAAGTACACATAAAAAGTACACATGATCTAGTATCAGCTAGAAGGAATGCCCTAAATTTTGTTGCCATTCAATCTTTATAATTATACAAGTTTACCAATAAAAAATCTAATTAGATATATGCTTCATGAACTATGTCTACCATGGCTAATCAAGTCCCCTATCTTTGTAACCAAAATAACAATAAGCTAGAACCAAACAATTCACTCTTTTTTATGCAACTTTTCCATGATAATACTATGTGTAATTTTGAAGAATCTCATTCCAAAATAAGTGTTCTTGTACAATTTTAAGATCTTGTAAGAGTGAATTAGCACATTTCAAACATAAACATTTGATTAATCCATCGTGAAATCCATGAATCTTAGTAAATTCAATAAATTATATCACTCCTCTCATATACTGTATAGTATCCAAGTAATGAAAATTATTTTAATATAATAATCTAACTTATTCAATTACTTTTATCTATCAATAAATAATTTCTTAAGAAGCTTGTAATTAATACCTTTGCATTCCAATCCAAACTTTATCCATGACTCGATTATGAAATTTTTAAAAATTTTCTTATAATTGCACGCTTTCAAAAATAAGTTAATAAATATTCACTTTCACATACACAAAAACTTAACATTCAAAATCAATTTCAAAAGATTCTAAATGATTCAAAATCTAAGGAATTTATCGTGCATGGGTGCCTAGGCACTTGCCAAGGCAACATCAAGGTGCCCTTAAAAAAAAAGAGGTGCCCTTAATTATTTTTATTTTTTTATTATATATATTACATTATTATTTTGTATATATATTATATTTCTGTAATTCGTGCACAGAATATATATTTATACATACAAAATATTTATTCACAAATAACACATTATACATGTAAAAAAACATATACACATCCAAAAATAACACATAAACATCTAAAAATAATTTGTTCGATTATATTTTTAGAAATAACATATTTACTTAAACAATCACAGCAACATTATCTAAAAGTTAAAACTTACAGATTTACTTGGAATAAAAGTCAACAAATAACAATTAAACAAGATGCTCAAAGTTAACATGACAATACACATACATTTACAACTATGATCTGATTTACTAACTAAGATTTGATTTAGTACCATTACACATACATTTAACACATTTTACATCATTAACATAGTTAAAATGGAGCTGTAAGCATTCACAACATTTTTATACATCCGAGACAAAACAATACATTCAAGATATCCCAAATTTTCCCATACACCCATCTGCAATTAGTGGTATATCCCTGTTTGGGAAGAGCACAATAGCCCATCATCACAACATTTCATTAATAATCAATCAGACATACATTGCAGCCATGACAGTCAATTATGCTGATGACTTCTTCCCTTTTTTTGTTTTTGAATTGATGATAAAATTAACTTAAATACAAAACTCGATCAAGATTGCGTCCCAGACAAATGTGACTTGTTGCTGAAATAACATTACATATTTTCATATCTCTAAATAACATTAAATTTCAATAGACTCTAAATTTAATATCTCCATGCTATTGACATGTCAATATTTATGTACAGTTCTGAAATTATATGTTTTAATGATGTAGAACTAAATTTAATGGGTCTAAATGTGATCTAGATTGTATTCTTTAAGGTCTAGTGGGCAATGACTCATCGATGAGCTAGGTGTTTAGCCATGGACTAGAGATTAGCTGATTGGGAATTTGTTTTAAGAACCATGGAAATTTTCATTAATTGCATGCAATCCATTAAAAGAGAGTTCATAAAAAATCATGAGAAAGTCATACATGGACCTTAGATAATTAAGAGTAGGGTTAGGGTATAAACATGTGTGTGTCATGTTTGTGTACTTATCTACATATAATTATCATACAATTGTAATATATAATACCATGTAATATATAATATTTTTAAACTTATTTTTCTAGATGTTAAGTTATTTCTATTCAACCAAGTAGACCATAGAAAATAAAAAAATAATAACTCTGGCTGTGTAAGGAAATTTTAAAATAATATTCTGAATAAAGAGAAGGCATAGATTTCTTTTAAGATAACACGACACTCAAATGAATATCCATGACACTCAAGTGCATATTAATATATAAAACAAGTTGTGTGTGTATAAAAATTTTGTTCAGTAAGCACAATGTATGTCCATACAACAAGGAAGAGCAACAAAAAAAAAAAGGCAAACAATTTAGTCATGTGTTCAATGCCAAAAGAAAAAGGAAAATAATTTAATCATGTGTCCATGACATAGTCACAAATAGAATGCATGTCCATATGTGGATTTGATAGAATCTATGCAACTATAATATTTAGAAAGCAACACATTCACTTTCAAATAAATTTGTTGAAATATGATTCACAAATAGATCGAAATGATTCCCATTAGAGTCAAGAAAGTATATATAAGATTATTGATTACTTTATAAGACATGTCAATAAATAAAATAAAACAATCCTTTTAAAGTAAATGCAAATAAGAGTGTAGATGATAGAAAAGGAGGGTAGCTACTGAAAGCTGTGTGATGTGAATTGAAAAATCACTCTTAAATATGATATCATATTATTGAATATCATAACACAAATTTTGCAGGACAAGCAACTAATGGAATTTAAGATACCTTAGGTCCGTCACTTTCCAAACATTCAATAGCTCAAAAATTTCTTGTAAACACAAAAGTTGGTGAGGTTTTTGCACTTGAACCTGTACCTAGGGATTCAAAAAATAAGGAAAATGTCAACCATAAAAACCCATAGAAAAACATTTGTATTCCTCAGAAAACCAGTACTTTCAAGATGAGTCTGTAAATAAAATTTCAGCAATGATCATAACATTTAGGAAAAATTTGATGATACCACCATACAAGCACATTACACTAATATCCTTAAAATCAATTGAAAAACACACAGATCTGTGCATGGTTTATGCATCCAAAAAAAACTAATAGCCCTATCACACTAAATACACTTGAAAAACCTATATCAAAAACATCAAAAAAATAACCCTAACAAATAGAGATGAATGTTTGCTGTAAAAATAAAGATGAATGTTGAACATTGCTGAATGTCTGCAAAAATGATAGGTCAGTCACTGCAGTGCAGATCAGGTGAAAAAAAATGAAAATGCAACGGAAGAATGATCTTTCACCTTGCAGGGAAGGGTAGCTGCTTTCAGAGATGGATTTGGACGGCAATAAATCTTTAAAGCCACACTAAAAACAGAGAAAAGACATACAATGAAAAAAAAACGAAATAATTATGTAAAATAACAAAAAATGACTGAAAATACGCAAAAAATCAAATGAAAACAAACCTTTAGCGCCGACGCAAGAGGAAGACGACAATTTCGGTGCAGGCGTGGGAGGAAGAACACTTCAGCGCCGACGCGGAAGAGGGTTTCGAGACGGCTTACGATGCACGAGGAAGAGTGCTACGGTGCGAGGGTTTTCACGAGTGAGGAAGAGAGTTTTGAGATGCAACAGGGAGGAAGAGGGTTACGAGTGCTGCGAGGAGAGAAGGAGAAGGAGCGTCCGGCGAAAAGGAAAAGGGAGGCCGCACGGGGAAGAGGAGAAAATGAGAAGGAGAAGGAGAAGAAGCTTCCGGCGAAAAGGAGAAGGGTGCGAAGCGTCCGACGAGAAGGGTCTCGGCGAAGGAAAAGTAAGGGCGCGAGGGAAACGCGGGGGAGGGGGAGCCTTTTTTTCGCGGGGATATGTTTTGCGACGGACATTAGTGACGACTAAAACAACGGTCACTAATGGGGATTTCAATAACCATCACAAAAAATATATATTTACGTCAGTCATGAAATATTGGTCATCAAAGATACTTACCATGGCTGATTTAACTTATTTGTAACGGTATGATATGATTTCAACACATATTTTAGTACGACACAAATGTTTTTGTGTCAACATAGTTCACAAGAGGGGAGGCGACGAAGTGATAGAGCCTTTAGAGGGGAAGATTAGAAGAGGAGGTAAGAGGTCAGAGGCTGAAGGCAAAGAGGAAGAGGACCAATTGACTGAGGTAGGATAGGGTAGACGTCGCACAGACCTAACGGTGACAATGACATTACACAGGCTAGTTTCATGTGGGAGGGCCAATGAGACAATTGAGTGGCGACAACAAAGTGGACTTAGTGGAGCGTGTGCAGGGCAATGCTATGAGTCGGTGAGCGACATGCAATGGGTAGGGTGTATCGTTAGAATCGATCATGCGATGCAGATTGTAGAGGCTGAGAGGGGACCAAGGGGTAGGGTCTTGAATGATCAAAAAGGGGAAGAAGAAGGGGAACTGGGAAAGAGAAAGGAGAGGTTGAGGCCGAGAGGGGAAGAAGAAGAGGGAAGAAGGAGAGGAGGGCAAATGATCGTCCGTCAACTGTGCAACTCTTGGCTCCTACATTCTGCAATGGGTGGCAAGTCAACGAACGTTTGACATGCTAACCAACGTACGGGTGGGACAGCAGTCACGAGATGCATGCATGAGGAGGGAAGAGCGTGCGGCAATGGGTGACATGGATGCACAGACTGACAAACAAGTGGATTTCGCCATTCCAAGATGCGTGCGAACATTTGGCAAGCAGCAATGGCAAGACACACAATGGGTAGGAGGACATGGGTCGAGCTCACCAACATCGCTTATAAATTTCATCCATTAACATTCATTTTTCCTCACCAAGCATTCAAGCAATCACTAAATCCAAATCTCTTTTCTCAAATCCAAATCTCATTTCCTCTCCTCTCAATTTCACATCCTCTAATTTTGCTTAAGTTTCAATTTTTCAAAAATTTCAAGTTTCAATTTCGTTTTCTATTGCTCTGCAAATGGCTCACAACTTTGGTTATGATAGTCAAAATGTTGACTATCCTACACTTCTCGGTATTCTTTCTCCCTCTACCCCTAAGGTATCGATCAATAGAGACAACTGAAGCATCGACATCACCAGTTTTGCCAAATAATTCTCGAAAAAGAGCTTTAATTTGATCGAAGTACATAATCAGAATGAAGATCATGGCAGATAGTACCGTAGAAGAGAGAGCATACTGCAACATTTGTAACATCTACTTCTTATGCAAAACCTTTAGTGATACAAGTCATTTAACTAAGCATGCTACAACATGTGTGGGTAAACACAGTAAAGATAAAACTATTCAAACTCAATTATTATTATCTACTGAGGGTAATATTTCTTCTTGGAGTTATATATGATCCTAAAAAGACTAGGGAATTACATGCTAAATTTGTTTGTACTAATAATCTACCTATTAATTTTGGAGATAATGGATATTTTGATGAATATATTAGGAGAGCTTATTGTCCACAATATAAGCATGTTTCTAGGAACACTACACGATTTGATATTATTGAAACTTTTAATGAGCTTAGATTAACTTATTAATGTTATGAGTACTATTATAACTTATATAGCACGAACATCTATCATTTGGGAGGGTATAACTAAAAATGGTTATATTGTTATAACTACTCATTATATTAATAATGATTGTGTTTTACAAAAAAGATTAATAGGATTTAGAAAAATTTCATATCCACGTACTGCTAAAAATATTTTTAATAATATTATAAAATTTTTAATTTACATGGAATTAGAAATAAAGTTGGTAGTATTACTTTTGATAATACTACCAATAATACTGCAACTATTTCAATGTTTAAAAGTAGAATAATTCTACCATCTGGTTTTGATTTATTTCATCAAAGATGTATATCATATTATTAACCTTATTGTACAAGTTGATATTACAAAAATAAAAATATATGTTGAAAATATTATGGTTGTCATAACCTTTGTCACAAGTTCAGGTAAATGATAGGTAGAATTTGATTATATTTATGATTCATATAACTTAGCACATAAAAAAATTTCTATTAGTGTCCAATATAGGTAAAATTCTTTATATTTAATATTAAAAAGTTATTTACCATATAAAGTACCAATAAAAACTTATTATAATAGATATTTTTCTAATTATAACAAAAAATTAAACAGATGATTTTAAAATTATTGAATGTTTTGTTAAATTTTTAAAACCTTTTTTTATAATGCAATTGTTAGATTATCAGGTATTTATTATTCTACTTCTAGTTTAACATTACATTCTTTATATGAAATTTCTTTAGTTTTTAATAAATATGAAAATTTTGAATTTTTTTCAAGAATAGTATATAAAATGAAAGAAATTTTTTTAAAATATTAGCAAGAAATTCCATTGTTATATATATATATTGAGTGTTTGCTCGTAAACCCTAACAATAGGACTCACTTAATCAATGCAACCATCAACATCATCGTCATAACCATCAACATCATTATCTCCTTGGATTTCTTAAAGTTATTTACAAGATCCTCAAGATGATGATGATCTTTCATTAACATCTTATTCTTTAAATTCTACAGTTTCAAAACATAAATTAAACACTCTTAATTCTATAAATTATCAATATTTATGGAATCAATTTCGTGATTTAAATGAATTTAATGTATTGAATTGATAGAAAGGTAATAGTATGATATTTTTTATATTATCATTAATGACTAAAGATTTATTAACAATTTCAATATCTTCAGTAGCTTGTGAATATGTTTTCAGTATTAGCAGAAGCGTACTTGATAATCGAAGATTCAGGTTAAAAGAAGATATACTGAAAGTATTAATGTGTATAAAAAATTAGAAGTTTGCTTGACATTGTAAGTAAGATCAAATAAATGATTGGATAGATGACTTTAGTAAAATATATATTTAAAATGTAAACTTTAATGAATGTAATTTTTTTATTTTTTTCAAAATTATAAATTGTCAAAATGTAATTATCAAATTATGTAAAATTGTAAATTTATTTTTATGTAATTTTATGTTGTAATTTTTATTTTTTAACTTTATAAATTGGTTACGAAGATAAATAAAAAATTTACTTTTATAAAATTACACACCTGCACATATTGTATGTTATTTAAATGTTTGATGATTTAAGTTTATTAATAAATAATAAATAGTTTGAGTTGACTGACTACAAGTTTAAGTCTAATATTTTAAATTCTAATAATTTAACCATATATATATAATTTAAAATTATATTTTCAAAAATAAATTTAAACAAAATAAAACCGTGCCGGCGGAGACGGCGGTGAATTATTGGGAAGAAAGAATACATATACTACTACTTCCGTCTCCAATCCGCCTTGCCTTCTCCAATCCGCCTTGCCGTCTCCCCTCCGCCGCACCCCAAAGTGCTCACCACACCTCAACGTGCTCGCCGCACCTCCGCCGTCATCTGCGTCGCCGTTTTCAAGAGTATACGATTTCTTTTTCGATCTTCGAATCCTCGGAGTTTTCAGAAACTCAACTACGTACTTCAAACTTTTATTTGAGATGGATTTGGAGTGAGAGTTGGGCGGGAGGGGAACCAATATTCGTTGAAGAGAGAGAGAGAGAGAGAGAGAGAGAGAATCATGCAGTCAGTACGCTGCGTTCAGCTTTACGTTTTTCATGTCCCGAGATTCAGATCATGTCCGATTAATTAGTAGCTGCTTTTTTTCATAGAGTTAAAATATTATAAATTGTAAACCTAAAAACCCAAGATAATTGCAACTATATCATCTTTATATTAAAGTTTCACTGACCCGAACGATCCATCGTCTGGCTTTGTAGCTTTTTTTCTTTGTGGCGAAGGGGTAATTAATCCACTATAATGCATAGGAGCTAGCTTTATAGCCAAATTTTGTTCTCTGCATCCTGAAATATTGCAAACATGGAACATAGAATCATTATTGACATATTTATAGTGTGAATCACCTGCATGCATTCCTTTCTTAGGGCTTAGAGCAAATGCCAGCATAGAACTTGCTTTATCCTGCAAAACACATTAATTAAGCATAAAAGCACCATTTAAAAATTAAGAACTATAAAAACGGAGGAGACAAAGCTTGTACAAAAGCAGATGCATATATGCAAGGATCAACCCATGGAGACAAAGCTTGTACATAAAGCTACGATCAACCCAATCAACATAAAACCGAAAAAAATGTGATTATGAACAAGTTTTAAAGACATGCATGCAAGTAATACATTTGTGAGTTATTAATTATGTGTTCCATGCATGATTGTATAATACTATAATAATGTACTCAATTTTTAAAAAGCACTGTAATTATATCTTTCTCTATACATCTTGTTTTACTTACTCGATCGCAAAAAGACATTTTCATTTACAACTAATGGATGATCAAGCAAATCAGTCCCAGCTGGAAGCACCAATAACTGTGGTACCAAAGAATCTTTTTAAACAAGCAAATAAACAAAAAATAGACTCAATACTGGTCAATAAGTCCCTTGTTTGGTTGGGTTTACTTATTGTTGTATCAACATAAATACTATGTACTTGTAATTCTTACTATGTCTTATCTATTAAAGTTTAACCATATTTTTTGTTACAGATTGAGCTGACTACTCCCTTGAATGCTAAATCTCTAATCCGCTCAACTTGGAAAGAGATAAAGAGTTAGGAAAGAGGAGTCTGCAATGATGGATCAGCTTCACAATGACAATCGTCCAGTTATTCCAGAAAGAGAAGTAACTCAATTAATTTATACGTTAATTTTGAAGTTCACTGTGCACACATAGCTTTCACTTTCTTGTGTTTTTTTCAGGGAAATCGTTTGTCGTTGGATGATTACATAACACAAATAGCAATCAGTATGGCATTACTGTTTGTCGGTCTTCTCATTGCTCCGACTGACTACAAAAGCCAACTACAATATGTCATACTTGAGTTGGAGATCATTGGTTTATTGTTTGTAGTCGGGGTTTTGGTTTTGAAGTTCAAAAGCCAATCACAGTACGTCATACTTGATAACAAGCTTGCAGTTGCATTCTTAACAATGAGTGTATTGTGTTTGATTTTAAGTATTATCATGGGAGTGTGGATAAATATTTCAAAGTCGTCTATCCAAGCTCTACCTTGGAGAATCCTGTTCATCGGGGACATGCCTCTTGTCATGATGGCATTCATGCTATGTGTACTTTGGACAAAATTTGTTAATGTTATAGGTATGTATGATTAACTACTTTTTATTACTACTTTCTTAGGTCATGCACTCTTATTTACGCTTAATTCTAAATTAATAAGACTCCAACTAGAATGCTTATAAACAACCCATTTATTAAGAATTGAAAAATAACTCATCTACTTTTTCATAGTCTTGTGTCACTTAGGAATCACTCATCCTTGCTAAAGTTTTTCCTAAGTTATCCTTGTATTAGACTAGTAGCAACTCTATTCTCTTCTTTTCTCACCCATTAGAGAAGAGAGACATTAGAGCACATGTTCCATCTATGAGTGTTTTACAAATAGAATTTTAATTAAAGATAATAATTAAAGATAATTGATGTAGCTACTTTTATAAAGTACTCTTTAATGAAACTTATACCATAGAAAGATCTTATATGAAATATTTGTGTAGTCATATTAATATATAAAAAATTATTATTATTTTAAAAGAGTTGATACTTTTGAGGTAAATGAAATTATTAAGAAAATATAATGTGAGAAATTAAGCTATTGAGGTTTGAAAATGTAATGGTAAACTAAGATTAGGTGATTAACTAAACTATCTTGTATAATTTTAATTAATGATTGACAAAAGATGTCAAATGAATGAAGGAATTGAAGTACATTTTAAAAGTCATTGAAGAATTAATAAAGACACCTATGAAAATTATTAAGGTATTAACTTATCAAGTGATCATATGATGAAGTTCATGGAAAGAGTAATTAATAAAATTAAGATTAAGACATGTACAAAACAAATTCAGATTGGCTTTTCAATCTAGAAGGAAGTGGATAGAAACGTATCTCCTCTCAATCCCAAACCTCCAAATGCTCAAAAAGCCCTTGAATTAATTGGCAATCCCCGATTTCCTCTGTGAATGAGCAATTTTTTGTGGTCTTTCGAGGAACTCCAGCAATTCCAAATACCATCTAATCTTTACTCAATTCTCAAAAGTACTAGAAAGAAGACCCTAAGAGCCTTCCAAAAACTAGCCAACTCATTCAAAACCCTTTTTCATAAACTTTTGTTTTCACTAGTGAAACCTTGATGACCGTTGATAGATGGTATTTCCAATGACCTCTGGTGGCCTTTTGACCAACCTTTCCAATTTTCAATGAAGGGAGTGTTTGTGTCATTGGAGTTGGACGGAATTGAATTAGGGAGAAAATTCAATTTCGCCCAATTTAGGCATTTGTATCAAAGAGGGGGTTGAGAATATCCTCAAACCCAATAAGTATAAAGGCATGTTTGTGCACATGAAAATGATGAAAAAAGAAATGACATGAATTTAGGAAATGGTGGGAAATGGAAATGGTGAGTATAAAGGCATGTTTGTGCCAAGATGTACCTAGAGTATGTTCCACTTGTCGACATTTCTAGCAATGCAAGCTTTACATATTTCTCCTCCCTTAATCACAATGAGACTTCCATATGCTATCATTTACTCACCCAGGCATAGACACCACAATTCCAACAACCATCACTCACCACAATTCTTATACAAACACAAACACTCAAATTTTTAATTTCTATCATTTCCCATACCTACACAAACACTCCTAAAATTTTGTAAGTTTTTGTTAAATTTTGTCATTTCTATTTTCGATCAATTCCTAAATTCTCTTTTTTTTTCTCATCATTTCTGCATGCACAAAAAGAACCTTAATGTATGCTTTGATTGCATGTTTGACTAACTTTTAACCACTCACATGCATCATGATTAATAAGTTCACTTAGAGTACCATCTTTATCATAATCACTTGATGAGAAGTTGCCCACCTAGCTAGGCATCATTTTCTTTCATAATCACTTGAAAGAGAATTTTTAACACTTAACTTCAAGACACTTAGTATGTCTCTCCTTTATAATCACTTAGATGAAGATTAGGGTACTTTGGTTTTTTCTCCTCTCATAATCATTTGAGAGGAAAATTAGGACACCAATCACTTTCATTATCCCTTAACATTTGGGGAGGAAATAATTTTCCTTCATCTCTTTTTTTCATTAAGGTAATTAAGGAAGATTATCACCTCATTTAGCTTATTTCTCTTCCTCATCATTTGACCTTTTGAGAATAGAAATCAACATAAGCCACTTAGCCTAAGTCATTTAGCCCTTAAGATACATTAATACTTAGTTTAGGGTTTAAGATTCAACCACTTGAACATCATTAGGACACTTATAAGTTAATACATCCACATAGGAATAGTTTTTTTTTTTTTTTTTTTCCACACATAGGAATAGTTGATTGATCAAGTAATCAGACATTTAAGGGTATTAATTCCTAGTACTTATTCAGATCTTTAAGCTAATATGTTGGCAACTACATATCTAGCATATAGGTTTTCATAATTTAGCTTTAATTAAACTAAGTGGAGACTCCATTATCTTCTTTCCCTACAGGGAAGATTAAGGTATAGTTTGATGGTTTCCGCCAATTCAATTTGTAAAAAGAAACGTTACAAACTAGGGATAATCCACTCATTAGTGATATACTCTAACTTTCATTAGGCAATCTCATAGCTTAAAGATGCATTAAAGTTGCATATATTTGTCAATGATGTAGTGGCTTAACAACTAATTAAGCTAATTGATTAAGGTTAATCAACTAAAAAGTCTTTTGCTTGTCTTGTTTGCCTGGTTAATTAAAAAAAACCCAGATAACTAACCAATTAAGTTAAAATAGTAGATAAACATAACGAAGCTCCCTTTTTTGGTTTAATTAAAAAACTATAAAATAAAAAATGCTTTAGCATGATGCATGCATATGCATCATTCTTCTTTCTATGTCCACCCACTTAGTTAGAAAGGCCCTTCAGGCTCAAATACCATGTTTCAATGGGTACTACAACATTGTGAGGCCTTTAACCTGGCCACGTGAAGCTCATGTCCATATGTTAATGGGTTAGATCACATTTTGAGGAATCTCAATCAGACTGTTAAGTGCCACCACTTCATTGCCCATCTAAGATGCATGCCTTGTGATTATAAAATAAATTAGCTAAACCAATATGGCAACTAGCATGTCCCAAGTTTAGCACGAAAAAGAAAAATAAAAATTTCGACTAATGCATGCTTAATTATTGATTTGTGCTTCATGTTCAAATAGTTTAGACTCGTACCTAAGAGCAAAAGGACACCTAGAGTTGTAATGAAATAACTAGACACTAAAGAAAGGGTTTTTCATCTGAGAGTAGACAATATAAGCTTCTATTTAAGTGCTAGAAAGGATACAAAGAGTTGTAGTAGGATACCTGGATATCAAAGAGAAGGTCTTAACACCCATTTAGGATCCTAAGAGAAAAAGGAGAAAACAATTTAGGCTCCAATGTCCAAGAGCAAAAAGGAAAAATTTTAAACTAGAAGAGCAACTAACATGCCCCTCGTTTAGTAAGAAAAAGAAAGGTGTGAATAACTAATGCTGATTGATATATGTTTTATATATTAGATAGTTAGGCTCCTGTCCAAGAGCAAACAAGGATCGAATTTGATGAAGGGCTGTCCACACAGTCCTTAATAATTAAAGAGAAGTCAATTGATATAGTGGTCGTTATGGAACCACATTAAAGGAAAATTGACATTGATGACCAAGAACCTATTATGGCAGATAATTAGGCCCAACATTGAATTAATTGGTTAGACTAATGATATTACAAGAGTCATTGCTTGCAAACTATGTTATGTTGGAAATAATGTGTTTATGTTGTTCATTGAAGCCTTGAAAGACTCATTTGTTGACTGCGTTGGTTATGATGTATTGTTGGATTAAGCATTAATTCATTGGTTGAAGCTTGCATTGTAGTAGTTTGTTAATAAATTCGCATTTAATTTTGGTGAGGGATAGTAGTTTATAATTTTTCTTTTCATTTTTTATGGAAGGTAGTGATTTATGAATTTAGGTTTAATTCTTGATGAATTTGGCTATGGATAATGTTTTGGTGCCCTTGAGAATTATTTGGCATGAGCCAAAGTTTGCTAATTTATTCATTCAATTAGTGCTACTCAAGCTTTTGTGTAATAAGGTGGCACATTTGATCACCAAGTTCACCCTCACATAGCTCCTCAAATTCAATAAGGCCTAGATGCATCTATCTAGCCATGCAAGATTAGTCATCAACTTCGAGTTGAATAGATCATGAATAATCTAGAACTTTTCCTTACTCCACGATATAGAACATGTTTTTTCTTTAGGAAAAATGTTTCAAACTATTGCAAAGATAGCCTACTGTCCTTTTAACCTTTCCCTCTTAAAACTCTTCTACTTTTCTACCCTTCATATGTGAGACAATATCAAGTTTTTCAAGTAAACATTATCTTTTTCTCTTTAGTTCTTAAACTATTCTTATTCTGGAAACTTGAATTTTTCGAGTAAATGTTGTCCTTACATTTATTTTTCATGCCTTTTTTTGTTCTATTTTCCTTTTTCTTTTCTTTTTTCTTTATCCTCCTTTCACTTTTCTTCATCATCTTTTCCTAGCTTACCCTTACAACAAGACAAGCCTCATTTTATCCAGTAGACATTGTCCCATTTTTTGCTTTCTTCAATAATCCCTCTCTTTTCTTCAATTATCTCTTCATTCTTCATTAGATGATCCTTACCAAGCTATAGATTTGGTATTGTCCTTATGCGTGACTTGCCCATTTCTCGCTAAAGAGTAGAGAAAAGATTCTACGTTAATGATTAATTACCAGAGATAAGAAGAAGAGGAGGGATCCTACGTGAGAGATCACCTAATTAACAAGGAAGAAGAGGGAAGGATAAGATGCAGTGCATAGATTCTCAAAGAATTGTGATCAGATGAAGAAGTAGAATTGAAATGATTGCAAAAGAAGTGATAAGTATGTTGGCAAGCTAATAGGTACTTCTGCATGTAAAGCTAAGATTGAATTGAATTAGATAGATATTGTATTGAAATGACGAAGAAAGACATTCTTGGATTGTTGGTTTTTCTTTTGTTTTTGCTTTTTTGTGTATGTTGGATTAATGAAAGGAAAATATTGGATAATTGACACTTCTTCTTTTTTTTCTTTTTTTGTGTGTTTTGGAAGACAAATCTTAAGAAACAAGGATTTTTAGAGTTTTCTAAATTGACATAAAATGGATTTTAATTAGCCTATATATAATTGATGAAATTAAATATGATCTAGGATAATATGAGAAGATATGACTTGACCTATAGTAGATCCAGCTTAAAATGATTGAAGATGACAAAAATGGATTTAAATCAACTTATAATTGATAAGTTTAGATATGACAAGAGATGATGTAGGATGACACTCGTTAGATATGACTTAATGCAATATGGATATGATTTTTGAAAATAGAGTAGCAAGTTGACATATAAAATGTTGTTGACAGAAATATTTGCTTGGGACAGAGAGCAAGAATCATATACAATGACAATCAAGTTTAGTGGTTCACTACAAAGGGCTACATCCACGGGCAACAATGAAGAGAAACTTTATATTACATAGGAAGAAAGAGAAAGGCAAAATGATCGTGCATCTTTCTCCTCTCTCATACATGTCTATTTATATTACAAAAGAAATCCTAAATTAGAAAATCCTCTAAATTAGGTTAATATATAAATAGGCTATTGTAATAACATCTATTTATAAAAACTTCTAGTTTCAAAAATGGTAAACAGATGTCTGGTCAAGATTCAAGGCATTTTTAACAATTTTCCACCTTTACTTGAATCTTTTGCCCCCACTAACCCCACCTGGGGCTTACTGATCCTTGTAAATGTTGAGCAAGTCCAACTAGTGTAGGAACTTGCTCTCTAGAATTGCTTTTGTGACTATCACTTGTTCCAATCTTCATTACTAATCCTTGTAAATGTTGAGCAAGTCCAAGCAATGTAGGAACTTACTCTCTAGAACTGCTTTTGTGATCACATCAACTACATTATCACTTGTTCCAATCTTCATTACTTTAATCCTCTTTTCTATGTAGATGAAGTGGTATATTACATTGATATGCTTGGTTTTATCATGATGAATTTGATCTTTAGCTAGACATATTGCACTCAAATTATCACAATAAATTGTGGTTTGTTCCTATTGTAATCCAAGATCTCCAACTAGCCCCTCTAGCTAGATGCCTTCATTAGCAGCTTTAGTCATTGCCATGTACTCCGCCTCTGTGGTGGACAAGAACACTAGCGATTGAAGAGTTGTCTTCCAACTTACAACCAAGCCACAAACTTTGAAAGCATAGCCAGTCATTGATCTTTGACTATCAATGTTCGTATCATAGTCTAAACCAGAGTATCCAGTTACCAAGAAACTTACACCACTTCCATAAATGAGGCCCACATCAGCTATTCCTTTCAAATACCTAATGATCCTTTTTATTGCTTGCTCGTGTTCTTTTCTTGGTTTGCTCATGAATCTACTAACCACACTAACTACATACCCTATATCTGGTCTAGTGTAGAGCATCACGTACATAAGGCTCCCAACTACACTAGTGTATGGGACTCAAGTCATGTATTCAATTTCAGATTCTAGTTGAGGTGACATTGTTGTGGATAGATATAGATTGCTAGCAAATGGAGTATTTATAGATTTTGCAGTAGCCATTTCAAATCTAGATAGAATCTTTTGAATATAGCTCTTTTAAGACAAGAGAAGCTTGTCGTGATTTCGATCCTTGTAAATTTTCATTCCTAGAAATTTATTTGCTACAACAAGATTTTTCATATCAAATTCTAAGCTAAGAAGATTCTTCAAGTTTTGAATCTTCATCTTGTCTTGAACTACTATTAGTATGTTGTCAACATACAAAAGTAAGTAGACGTAGGAGCCATCTTCTAACTTGTAATACACACAACAATCATATTGACTCCTATTATATTCAATCTTAATTATTAATTTGTCAAACCTTTTATATCACTGCCTAAGAGATTGTTTCAAACCGTACAGTGATTTCGTTAATCTACAAACATAGTCTTGTTTAGTTGGAATGATGAATCCCTCCAGTTAACTCATCAAGATCTTCTCTTCTAACTCTCCATGTAGAAATGTTGTTTTCACGTCCAATTGCTTCAACTCCAAGTTTTGATGTGCAACTATGGCAAGTAGGACTTTGATGGAGGTATGCCTTACAACTAGTGAGAATACTTCATTGTAATCAACTCTCTCTTTTTGATTGTACCCCTTTGCAACCAACCATGCCTTGAACCTTGTTCCTACAATTCCTTAAGTTCCAACTTTCTTATTAAACACCCACTTATAGGCTATAATTCTCCTTTCCTTTGGAGCTCTAATTAACTCCCAAGTTTAGTTCTTATGAAGAGATTCCATCTCTTCTATCATTGCAGTGATCTATTGTGCTGAATTAGGACTTCTAATGGCTTCTTCATATGTAGAGGGTTCTTTAGATTCTACATCTTCTACCACATAAAGAGCACAGACTATCATCCTTTCATAATGTACCATACCATTTTGGAGGGTTGATCTGTCTTATGGATCAATTGACAATAATGTTGTATTGATGTTGTCCTTGTTGTTCTTCAAGGTCTGCATCAATTTTAGATTCACAATTTTGTGATGAGCTTTCAACATTTTTCTAATTAGGAGTTATTTCAAACTCCACCTGCTTTGCATCATCATTTTTGTTTTCTAAAGTAGACCTCTCAGTATTTTGATCGAGCATTGAATCCTCCTCAAAAGTAACACTTCTACTAAAAATTACCTTGTGTTGAGTTGGATCTTAGATTCTGAACCCTTTAACTCTAGCACCATATCCCATGAACAAACATTTTCTAACCCTACGCCCAAGCTTGCCTTCATTCACATGATAATTAATACACTGAACAATCAAATATTCTGAGGTTTGAATAATTCCCAGGTTTTCCAGACCATACCTCAAATGGTATCTTGTTCTAAATGGCACTAGATGGACATCAATTCACAATGTAGCAAGCTGTGTTGATAGCCTCTACCCTAAAGGTATTCTCCACCCTAATGTTAGAGATCATGCAGCGGACTTTCTCAAGGAACATCCTATTCATTTGCTCTATGATGTCATTCTATTGTGACATGTCCTTGACTATTCGATGTCTAGCTATCCCAACATCCTTACAAAAGTTATTCCATGCGAAGACGCTTAACTTTTCTTTCTATTTTATTTTCAACAAGGGTCTTCCATTATTTAAAATTTTCAAATACCCCACTCTTGTGCTTCATTATGAATACCTAAGTCATTCTTGAGTAGTCTTCTATTATAGACAAAAAATATCAAGAAATTCCCAAAGAAGGAATTCAAGAGGGACCTCGACAATTGGTGTGTATGTAATCCAGTGACTTCTTTGTTATATGTTCGGCCTTCCCAAAATGAACTGCTTACTGAAAATACAATGTTCACAAAAATCCAAATTTGTTATGTTGTCTCCTTCTAGAAGTCCTTGCTTGCTAAGGCCAATCATGCCATTTTCATTCAAATGTACAAGTTGCATATACCAGACTTTCGTCTAATTTAACTGATACGAAGGTGAAACTATTGTTGCTAAGGGCACTCTTCTTGACACTTTTCTTGACCACCAATGCTCCTTTAGTCACTCAGAGAACTCCATTTCCACCACTAAAGTTGATCCCTTTGTTATCAAGAGTCATAAGAGATATTAGACTTTTACCTAGCTATGGAACGTGACAAACATATGTTAATCTTCTAGTCACCTTGTCATGCCTCTTTATTTGGATGGTACCTATGCTGACTATTTTGCAGACATCGTTGTTGGCCATGGAAATGTCACCTCCATTACCTTCTTCATAGGTTGAAAACCATTCTTTGATCAGACACATATGGTGTGATGCACTAAAGTCTAATATTTAGCTCTCGGTTGGATAATGAGCATTTGAAACTATAAAGGCAATATCTAGTTTTGATGAAGAGTCATCTTGTGTCATGACAACAATAGGCACCTTTGACTTCTTCGTCTTCAGACAGTTGGCCTTCTAATGACCTGGTTCTTTATAGTAGTTGCATATATCCTTTGTATTAGGATATTTACCTTTAGATTTTGACCTTCTATTGCCTTTCTTATCGTTTTTCTCAAAATGTCCACGGTTTCAATGTTGCAGCAAGTCCAGAAGCTGAAGTGTCTCCACTAGTGTTTGAAGCTATATGTCGGAGTTCCCAAATATGAAAGCTTGATCTAACCTCTTCTAAGGAAGTCAAATCCTTTCCAATAACAAAGGATTGAACAAAATTTTCATAGGATTGCAGAAGAGATACTAACAGAAGTAGAGTGACATCTTCATCTTTTATCTTAACATCGATGTTCCTTAATTTCATTAGCAAAACATTTAGTTGATTTAAATAATCTTTGAGAGATGTGCCTTCTTTCATTTGAAGAGAAAATAAGCACTGCTTCAAAAGTAATTTGTTGGTTAGAGACTTAGCTATGTATAGACTCTCATGCTTTAACCACAAACTAATGGCAATTTCTTCATCCACGACCTCAATGATTACTTCATTAGCAAGACAAAGTAGGATTGTAGAGTGTGCTTTTTCTTCTTACATTGTGAGTCCAACTTCATTGATTTCAGCAAGCTTCGTCTTCAATAATGATGTCCAAATGCCTTGCTATTTTAGTAAAGCTTGCATCTTGATCTGCCAAAGACTGAAGCTATTCTTCCATATGAATTTATCAATCTTCACATTTTGTGATGACATTCTTCCTTGTACAAATGAGCTCCAAAGAACATGACTCTATTACCAAATTAAAAGAAATATTTGATCGAGATTGAGAGCAAGAATTACACACAATGACAATCTAGTTTTATGTGATTCACCACAAAGGATTACGTCCATGGGCGGTGACAAAGAGAAACTTCACTATTTTTAGAGTGTTACATGGGAAGAAGGAGAAAAGCAAAATAGAGGCACATCTTTCTCCTCTCTTATACGTGTCTATTTATATTACAAAAAATCCTAAATTAGAAAATCCTTTAAATCGGGTTAATACATAAATAGACTGCTATAATAACGTTTGCTTATAAAAACTTCCAATTTCAAAAATAGTAAACAGATGTTTGGTCAAGATTCAAGGCATTCTTAATGGTTGTGATGTGATTTAAGATCATGTGATTAGTTATAAGGATATGAATGGATACATAATTGACATGATTTGAGACAAAAGCAACGGATATGAATGACAACACTATGTCACACCATTAAGATAATTTTGAATTTCTCTAATTTCTAAATTGGAAGAGAGAAGAACATTGGACGTTAGAGAAGTTCATTTGTTTTTAAGTTTATTTTTCTTGCTTTTGGTCAATAAGGAGTGGTAAATTGGATGACCAGACACTAAATTTTGACTTTAATGTTTCATGTTACAACTATATTTCTCTTGGGCTTCATGACTACAGGTTTGATCAGGGATGCTTGGGAAGCAATTAGAAGTGTTACGGGCTTATTACATCAATTCGTGAGAGGGGTCATTGGCGGTCATGCTCCCCAAAGAAATGAAGAAGACGTTGAAGTGCAACAAGGTTAGGCCGCTATTACATCTATATTGGTGATTGGTCCAGTACTAAAGATTTGTAAGTATACATGTGCGTTCGTAATTTCTGCACATTCAACTATTTACACACTCAAGCTTGGAGTTTTTAAAATATATATATATATGTTGGCTATTCTATATAGATAGATGCATATATATATATATATACACAGATAGCTGGAAAAAAATACATATACATATTGAACCCAATTTTCTTACTGATCGAAAATGACTTCGATCCAAAGGAATGAATAAAATTGGATAGTCATGAGATCTCTATAAACTAAAAAGAATTTTGGATGTATTAATAGGTAAAAATTGGTGAAGAAATAAAGCATC
Organism: Amphibolis antarctica; assembly: GCA_024699675.1. Classification (NCBI taxonomy): domain Eukaryota; kingdom Viridiplantae; phylum Streptophyta; class Magnoliopsida; order Alismatales; family Cymodoceaceae; genus Amphibolis; species Amphibolis antarctica. Next base: position 5,401 of record JAMKPZ010000918.1, on the reverse strand, counting down.
TTTTCTAATTTATAGAATGCTAAATACATCTGGAGTGATGAAATGTTTGTTAAAATAAAACCTCAAAATAAAATGAGACAATGTACAAAACATCTATTCACACAACTATAATTTGTGGAATAGATTTTTTAATTGGCTGGTAAACAAGAACTGTTTGGAAATTTAGTATAACATATATATATATATATGAAAATATTAAAATAGATGAGTGGTAATACACTAAACGATATGTCGAAAATGATTTCATATGGACTAGCTAGATAATGAAATGTACCCCAATTGAAAGCAAAATAATTGAAAAAACCGTCTTACGTGATTTGAGCATACATATATAGACTCAAATACACTTACGTACGTGTATCCAACTGGCTTTTATTTTCTCTTGGCTAGCTAAATCAAGAGGACTTGTAGTCCTTTTCAGCAAAGGAAAGCTAGTGAGAAGCTCCCCGTGCCCATGCACGGATCCAATTAAGTAATCACTTTAAGAGGTCCAAACTTTCCTGCCCATCAAATGAACTAGGGCATCCCGATGAATTAGCTATTCTAGTGCATGAAGCAATCATTTATCATGTCATGCAGCATGATCGGCCTAGTACGTTAATTTTTTATCAAAATCATTATCATCTTGTCACTATATATATATATGGTACTTGCATTCTTTTTCTCTAAGTTAATTGCCTATTGGTTATAATGGAACTTATGCATGCATAGTGTTACACATTCAGTCATTTCAAACTGTCACTATATATGACTAATATATACCTCACATTGGTTATACTGGAATTTGGTCATGCACTTGTGGGAAAAGATAGAGCTCTTAATGGTTGTTTAAACTACATATCAGAACTGAAGTGTATGATCCGGCCTTTAGACAACGTACCCACCCAAAGGCCTAGTGATTGGCTGATTGATTTCACCAGATGTGTTTTGTTTCCAAGACGTACATGCAGTTATGTCCGTCCATTCCAATCATCCCTTTTAATCCCTTATTGCCAAGTCATGACAACTCTTATATATTGACAAATAATTTATGTAGAAGAAATCCTCTTAATTCATTTGGCATTTAATTTTATGTAGTTAATTGATTAACTATATTTATTGGGAGCATGTGGCAGAAATCCTTTTCTATGATTGACTCTTTTGTGTCAAATGATAATAAGGTGACAAACATTTGGAAATTCAATTCCACTTTTCAGTTGAAGGCTTCAACTTTCAAATGTAATTTCTTTTGTTTTTGTTTCACATTGGAACATTTGGAGAAATAAGAATAATGTTATTTTTAGAAATAAATCTATTCAATGTTTTCGAAGTCCTAACTAACTTCTTGGGCTTCATTAGGGACTATTACAAATTTGATCAAGAATGTTCGAGAAACAGTTAAAATTGTTATGGGCTTAAACAACAACCAACCTAAAAAATGACAGGGACGAAGAGCAACAACAAGGTTAAGTTGCTATTACATCTCTATTGGTGATTGATCTAGTACTAATTAAAGAGTTTAAGCATGTAATTTCTGCACTTTCAGCTATTTTGATACTCAAGCTTGAAGTTTTTTTAATATATATTTATATATGTTGGCTGTTCTAGATAGATGCATATATATATATATAAATAGTTGGGAAAAAAATACATATACATACTGCACCCAATTTTCTTATAGAAAAGGACTTTGATCCAAAGGAATGCATAAAATTGGATGGTCACGAGATCCCTATAAATTAATAAGAATTTTGGATGTATAATAGGTAAGAATTGGTGAAGAAATGAAACATCTTTTTTAATTTATAGAATGCTAAATACATCTAGGGTGATGAATGTTAGCTATAGGATTTTGGTCCTATAGGATTCGTGAGAAGTGTAGAATAATAAATTGTAAATTAATTAAGTTAGTATTTGTAACTAATCTATTTCTTATTTTCTAAATGCAAAAGGTGATCAAGATTCTAACGGCTCTTCGGAATCCCTGAATCAGCTGGAGATGGGCACATATACAGGTGAGATTGGGTTATTAAATTCTCCATTTTCTTGGTCGCATGCCTTATTTGTGACAATTATTCGGTAAATTACTTGCTGGACTTTAACTCACCTTTTTCTTCTGAACATGTTTTAGGTCCTGATTTGTGATTTTTGGGCTAAACAAGAGCGACAAGGACTTGATTTCGTAGCACTAAACAACTGTTGATCGCTCTTGTAACTTTACAAGGAGCTTCGCATGTTATATTGACGTACTGATTTTTCTTTGGACAACAATACCGTACGTGCTTTGTTTGATTTTCATGCAATATACTACTTCACCAACAGTTGGATATATGGACATCTACAGAGCTAGCCAACACGTACGTGCACTTTCTCTCCAACCTTTGATGGTAAAGACAGGCGACTGCAACCTCCACCCATCCTTCTAAGCCATGCCAAACCTTTGCAAATTAAGAAGGGAGGACGTGGACTGTCAAATCGATCTTCCCTTCCATAAACGGGAGGGATGATCGAGCAATACATGGTTGGGGTTATGCCCATGCCACTACATATATGCATGCATTAATTGATCTTAACCGTACCCATGAACGCCTACTTTTATTCCACCTAGCTTATTTCTACCAATCTCCGACGCCCATTTCCACCGTGCACTTGCACAACCACCTTTGGGCTTTGGCAAAGACCAAACCAGCACCTCGACGACATGGGGAGCAGCCAGCTAGCAAAGTTCACCGTCTCAATTGCCAAAAAAACCCCGATTGATGGATCGGAGTTCTAAAACTTGTACGTCCCAGCCCCTTTTTTAAGTAGCTAGGCAACCTAGCCGATGAATCTTGTCATCCCTTTAGGTGGGAGAGCCTCCCGGCAAATCACTTCCCGAATAAGAAGTCCAACAAATCATGCTCAATCTTAATAACTTAAATCACACAATTAAAACCACTTAATAACTTAAATCACTATTTCACTCAATAACTTAAACGAATAAATCACGTGATCACTTAATCACTGATGTAATCAAGTCATCAATCACATAATTATTTCTCCCCACAAAACCATCCTCTTTTCCCCCTTTTATAGCTGAAAATCACGAAGCCCGTTTTGCAAGCCCAGCCCAGTTCCGCCGCCACACCCCAAGTCCTCCTTGTGAAGAGCCTTACTAATCAAGCTCGATTACAACTTCACGCCCTCGCCTAGCCTAGTTTCGGCTCTGCACTACCTCTCGCTCGTGTCGTCGTTCTTGTCCTCCACCCCGATCATTCGCCGTACATCGCCACCGCCTCCACCAATGCCCTGTGCGACCCCTGCGATTTCCATTCCGCCCGTCACCAACACACTCCGCGCCATGCCCTACACGTCGGCGCTCCCATTCCCTGCATTCGCCCAGCTACCCAGCTGCCATTTGCTGAGGGGGGAGGCACCCATTACATCCGCACAGGATTACCTCGTTTCAGGCGAGGATCCTGGAGGGGCGCATCTCGATCTACATTCCAACTGGGAACTTCTGCCCGACACCTCTTCACCTCGGTTTTCCGGCGTGAAACAGCGGAGGACAGCCCACCTCCACTCGCCTTTTCCACTCCGCACAAAAAACCCTCGCTTGCCGCACTCGCCGAACCCTAAATCCTAAACCTTAAACTTAAACCCTAACCTCACTCGCCGAACCACAGTGCCGACATCTCCACAGCCACCGAATCTAGCCCCGGCACTCATTAGAGCATCTCCCCACCATACATCCGCACACCCGAGAACCTTCGAACAGTCACGCGATCCTCTTCCACCACCACAACCCAACCATGCCTATACTTGCTTCCGATCATTAACTGAAGTTCCCTGCAATTAATATTGACCAAGCTTCCAGCAAGCCTCTACGAGTTCCTGACTTCGATCATCAAGCTTCGCGATCTCTCATCCGATGGACTAGTCGATTATCTGCTATGCCTCCGGTCATCTTCTCTCTGTCGACTGCAAACCTGTGAGTTTCACCATCCTTTCTTCCTTCATTTCCGGTATATGTATCCTATGTTATTTCATGACCATGCATTTCAATAGTTTCGGTATTCCATAGAAGCGCCACCATTCGTACACTTTGGTCTTCTCCGTGGACGTATATTCTACAATCTATAATTTCGTGCTCAATGGTTGCTTTTCACATGCATATTATTCCCTACTTTTTCTTTTTCATATCCATGTTGATGCATGTTAATCCATGCTTCTCTCGTATGCACATTATTCCATGTTAACTAATGTATCATCCATTTACACTTCGCTTTATGTAAGTCCAACGCATCTATTCTTCCACATAAATGCCACGTTCCTTATTCATTCTCCATTCTTACACCGTGCATATACCTTCTTATCAATGCATCTGCATGTATGAATGCTCCTGATAATGCATTTTCATCCACGTGCATGTAGCTTCACATCTAACTTCTGTTAATGCATTGGCACCCATGTGCATATAGCTTCTTATCAATGCTCTTGCATGTGCATATACCTTCTTGTCAATGCTTATGTTAATGCATTCCTTTTCATGTGCATATATTTTTTTATCAATGCTCACGCGTTCTCACTTCATTGTAGTGCTCATGTCAATGCATTCTCCTTTCCATCATATGCACACAAACTTCATGTATACTCTCCTTCACTATCTTCCCTCTCGTCTAGTCTTTCATCCATCCATCTCCCGTTTTCCATCTCACCTTAATTAGCATCTCTTTATACCCACTCCTTTTTTTCCTTAGGGACCAATAGAAGCACCTCAATCTCCCCTCCTCTTTTGCATCTATAGGGATACATCTTTGGGGTTAATTACTCCCAATCACATATAGGTTAGTAAGTCACTTACACAATGTTCCATTTCATTCTCATCTATAACTCCAAGGTCCCATGGATAATCCTTCTCTCATCTCTTCTTTCTTGCATTTTGATATCCCAGTTTGCACTCCTAGCTCCTCCCCTATTTTAGTTCTCAATAGAGAGATCACACAATTAAAGATAATAATAATGAGAAGTAACTAAGCAATAACCTAAAACCAAACTAAACATAACATTTTGACCTCTTGGGGTAGTCTTTATGATTGGCTTGCCATATCTTGCTCCCTAATTAAGTAAATAAGATAAAATGATATAAAAATTAGAATAAAAAGTAAAGATAATATTAAAACAGCTGAAACCAATTAATAATCCATGTCATAAGCATTTGCATGTATCATTATCGTTTGCACCATGCATTCATAACTATATATGTTTTTGCATCAACATTCAACATAGGTCGATCTACATGTTTGCTTACTCGTATTACCATGATTAAGGCACAAAAAACAGTTGAATATTGTCCATTATGCCTACGCACAAATAGGAATGAGAGCATAACCTTTCTTATCGTTTTTACCTCCTAAAGGTCAAATCCTCTCATCTTTAACCA
>JAMKPZ010000917.1:0-84015 GCA_024699675.1 Amphibolis antarctica | reverse complement strand
GGAGGCTCAAGATATTATGTTACCTTCATTGATGACTGCACCAGAAAGGTATGGGTTTATTTCATCAAAAATAAGTCTGATGTATTTTCAGTATTTAAAAAATGGAAAACTGAGGTTGAAAATTAGACTGGTTTGAAGGTAAAATGTTTGAAGTCAGATAATGGTGAAGAATACATCAGTCATGACTTTAAAATGTTCTGTGAAGAACATGGAATCAGGTTAATCAAGACTGTTCCTGAGCATCATCAGCAAAATGGAGTTGCAGAAAGGATGAACAGAACTCTGAATGAAAGAGCAAGGAGCATGAGGTTGCATGCTAGTTTTTCCAAAGAGTTCTGGGCAGATGCTGTTAGCACGACTGCTTACCTGATTAATAGAGGACCCTCAGTTCCTCTTGATTTGAAGATTCCAGAAGTATGGTCTGGAAAGAAAATAAACATTCACCATTTGAGAGTGTTTAGATGTGAAAGTTATGTTCACATCAGTAATAGTACTAGGGACAAGTTAGATCCAAAGGCCAGAAAATGCTACTTCATAGGTTATGAGGGAGTAGAGCTTGGTTATCGTTTCTGGGATAACCAAAACAGAAGGATCTTGAGAGAGAAGGATGTAATATTCCATGAACAAGTGTTGTATAAACACAAAGTGGGAGCTGGTCAGGACACTACAAAAGATCAATTTCAAACCAGTTATGAGATTGAATTAGATGAAGCTCCAACCAATGGAAGTGTTGATCAGGAGACAAGTGCCATTGAAGATGTCATTCCTGAAGAACATCCAGGAGAAGAGGTGGTCCCAGCACAGACAGTAAGGAGGTCAACTTGGGTCTCAAGACCTCCTGAAATGTTCAATCAAGCATTTAACTATTTGCTATTGACTGAACATGGAGAGCCTGGACAGTTTGAAGAAGCAATTCAGGCTACTGATTCTAGCAAGTGGGAGTTTGCAATGCAAAAGAAGATGAATTCTCTTGAGAAGAATGGTACTTGGATCCTGACCAAGTTACCTAAGGACAAGAAAGCCCTTCAAAATAAATGAGTGTACAGAATCAAGAAAAATGCAGATGGAACCAAGAGATACAAGGCTAGACTGGTTGTTAAAGGCTTTCAGTAGAAAGAAGGAATTGATTACACTGAGATATTCTCTCCTGTAATCAAAATGACAACTATTAGAATTATTCTCAGTCTGGTAGTCTCTCACACTCACAGTCTACATCTAGAACAGATGGATGTGAGAATAGCTTTTCTGCATGATGATCTTGATGAGGAACTGTACATGGTGCAGCCATAGGGTTTCAGTGTCCCTGGGAAGGAAGAACTTATCTGCAGACTTCAGAAAAGTCTTTATGGCTTAAAGCAGACACCTAGACAGTGGTATAGGAGGTTTGACAGTTACATCTGTACTATTGGTTTCAGTAGATGTGAGATGGACTCATGTTGCTATTGGAAATAATTCAATGACTTCTTGATCTTTCTGCTATTGTACGTTGATGATATGTTGATAGCTTGTAGTAATATCAACAGAATCAATGAATTGAAGCAACAAATATCAAAAGAATTTGATATGAAGGATTTGGGTTCAGCCAACCAAATCCTTGGAATGAGAATCAAGAGAGATTTGAATGAAGGTACCTTGGTATTGTCTTAGAAAAAGTACATTGAGAAAGTATTGCAGAGATTCGGCCACACCAATGCTAGAGCAGTAGAAACATTCTTAGGAGCTCACCTAAGGTTGACCAAGGATCAGATGCCTAAAGATCACACTGAAAAGAATTACATGTCTGAAGTCCCATATGCTTCTGCAGTAGGTAGCTTGATGTATGCTGCAACAAGCATTAGACCTGACATCGCTCATGCTGTTAGAGTGGTGAGCAGGTTTATGTCCAATCCAGGAAAGGAGCATTGGGAAGCAGTAAAGTGGATTCTGCGCTATTTGAAAGGTTCTAGTGACATTGGATTGTACTTCAAGAAAGGTAATCTAGACTTGTAAGGCTTCTGTGATGCTGATCTTGCTGGAGATTCAGATCAGAGCAAGAGTACTTTAGGTTATGTGTTCACCTTGAATGGCACAGCTATAAGTTGGAAGTCTAAGTTGCAAGGATGTGTTACCCTTTCAACAATGAAGACTGAACTGGTAGCTATAACAGAAGCAACAAAGGAGCAGATTTGGCTCAAGAGCTTTCTTGAAGAATTAAAGATAAAGGCTAGTGGGAGTATTCTAAACAGTGATAGTCAGAGTGCTCTTTACTCAGCAAGAAATCCAAACTATAAGAGTAAAACCAAGCATTTCAGAATTAAGTATCATTTCATCAAAGAACTGATTAAAGAGGGAAATCTAACACTTCAAAAGATAGCAGGAAGCATGAATCCAGCAGACATGTTCACGAAAACTGTCAACATACAAAAACTAAGGCTATGCATGGCCTTAGTCGGCCTCCAAGTTACTTGAAAATGGAGGAGTGGCATGGTGGCAAGGTCACAAGGTTGATGAGCGAGCATACGTCTGTAACAGTTTGTAGGAGATTGTTAGGATTACTCTGGTGTGAAGACTGTTTAAGTCTTCACAAGTGTATGTGTCCTTATTAGGCCTATTAGGCCTAATAGCCTTTGGGGTGATTTGTGCCCTAATGATGCACTATAAATAAGTGCTGTAACTTTGTAATCGTGTGTGTGAAAATAGTGGAAACCACTAGAAGACGCCCGTGGAGTAGGCTTAGGTTGAATCACGTAAAACCTTGTGTTGTACTTGCTTCTCCTTCTCTTCTGCCTCCTTTTCTAGCATCGAATCCTGCCTTCCTTTTGGTTTAATCTCATCACTCTCATCATTCACCCCTCCACTGCCCCTTAAGAAATTTGTTAGAGACATTTTACAATCTATGATTATTCCAATAACTTAAAAATATTTTATGATCTAAACTCTAGGAAATTTTTGAAAATACAGTATTCGTATGAAAGATTAAGAATTATATTTTGACAAGTTATATCTAAGAGAGATACATGTTTTCAAGGCAGATTCAAGGAGAATAACACTTTTTCATTGTCTAATGAAAATATTGATAGACATCTAAAATTTTAAAAAGATTAAAAGAATCTAACAAATATTAATAATACCTTCAGATCCTAAGAAATGCAAAAAAATGACTTCAGAGACAAAATATTGTGGACAACTGGCAGAATATATGGTGAGCAATCAACAACACTAATGAGCTTCTCCACCTCTCCAATGAGTTTTTACGGTAAGCTTTTAGGCTGATTGAACTTCTATGCTCCTTTCTATGTTTCACTGAGAACACACAACTTATCGGTCTCCATGTGTTGGCCTACATGTGGGCCTAAAGAGACAATAAATGTTGACAAGATGTATTGCCGACATGATCCAACAAATTCGAATTGCCAAAATGAAGAGGAATTTCATGTTGAGACTATAGAAAACCATGACGTCAACCAATGTTTTCATAAACACAGGACACTGACCTGGGGGAGTATAAAGGTGTCGGTTCATGGGTTCAATTGGTTACCCAGACTGATTTAACTGCTGATGTCAACATGATGCCATAAGTAATAATTAAATAATTTAAAATTGCATATATATATAACAACTTTCAGGAAAATTCAAAAATATCAAGGAATATCAGGGAAAAAAAAATTCATGAAAATCAAAGCATACCAAACTCTTTAAATTACACCACATAAATAAATTCAAATTTTTACCAAATAAATAATGTGAGAAAATCATCTAATCATTTGGTCAAGATTAATGAATGGAAAATTTGATGTAAAATAACATTTTTATTAGTTTTATTTTAAATTTTTGCTGGACACAAAATAAATCTGGAATGGTGCATTCCATTGATTTGATCTTAAAGTGATATATAAAATGGAATAATACTTTTGCAAAATAAATTTTAAAATAGTAAAAGCAATATCCAGAAAACTGAATCACCCAAAACCGGCTGGTCCAACCTATTGATTCACTAGGACAAGGGGTCCAGCCACAAATGGTTGAACCAGACCCTATTGACTTGACAACCTTACCAGTTCTAGTCTGACCAATTCGACAAGTTGGTCCAGTTTGGTTTTCAAAACAATGGCGTCAAGTTGTCAACAAAGCTTCACCATGTGTCAAACTTGGATTCCATGATACCAAGTAGTTATTCAAAATCATATTGTTGCTCTTAGGCTTTGTGTTGCCTATAGTCTAAACATTTCTTGTCAGCATTTATTCTCAGAAAGCATGATCATTTTTGACATATGAATGCAATATATTCTATAATTCACAATGTATTTATAATACTAGCTTGGTAAATGTTAGACAAAAAACCCCATGGTGAACCACCCCCACATCCATGAAGTTGTGCATGCAACTTGGATTGATCAGTACCCTAATTTGCTTCCCCTTGTTCTTTCCAATCAACCTAATCATGTTGGGGTATCCACACCTCCCCACATGATTATGTGCATGAAGATCAAATCCTCTTCTTTTGTTCCTCCCCTATCGTTAGCAAGCTTCCCTTCTTCCTCATTAGCCAGTATGTGGAAGATTTTCTTCCCCTTACGGACCTTGTGCCATTTTTGTTTACACCAAAAGCACAAGCTCTCCTATTCTTTTATTGTTAGTTTGGTGAAAATTGTCTAGATTTGATGGATTGAGTCTTTAATTCCCTACAAAAACATGGATCAACTATCCCAATCTCTTTTTCTCAGCTATAGGAAGTGAATCTACCTTCATCTCCAAGGCTGTCAGATATTCATCCAACTTCAACAAAACATTACTCAAGTCCTGGTCTGCCAAGGACGATATCCCAATTCACCAAACCCACCAGGCTCTAAGAACAACTGTTGAGCTATGATACCAATTTGTTATTGATAGAGTAGATCATATGAAAACCTATGAATGATTTATGGGTATCATTGATGGAAATATTAATAAACAAGGTGGATAGAAATGTTGACTTCAAGGGTTGACATCCTCCCTTCAAAGCACAACCAAAACACAAGATTTTGGCAACACACCTAGCCTTTGTATCCCCCTTAACTACAATTATTCCAACACCAATACAAGTACTCTGCCCAACCCAACAACTGGATCATTATGACCATTACACTTTATTCTTATAACATAAATATAGATTTGGTACGTTATAATATTATCAAGTATATAAATCCCTTTCCCCCTCCAATGTCTTTTATAATGAAAGAAAACAATTTTTCCCATCAGAACAAGATTCATAATCATTCTGATAGAAAATTGCATAGAAACCATAAGAAAAATAGCATGCAGTCCCAAGAGCTTCTAGTATAAATAAAAAAGTCAAAATTTAAATGCAAACTTACTCGGCTTGATCGGTCCAATGGCTTCTCTATCAGATGTGATTTCACAACTGGACTTCCTAAAATGAGTAGATCTAGACGAAGCCCCTGTTTTCCTTGAAGAAATCAGAGAAGATGATAAAAGGGAATCTACAGCTTCACGTTGACGTTTTCTGGTTGTAATCAAACTCTTTTGTGCAGTATCATGATTGTCATCATGCATCTTATGATCAGCCTCCTTTTCAGGAGGTCTATTACATGGTTTAGGATCACTACAATTCATTTGACTTGTATTGCTTGATGACACATCTACAGTATCATGTGTGGTTTTTTCCTTCTTTTGTTTGATTCTTGCAGAAGACTTGATGCCAATGGATTTGATCTTTTCCTTTTTGTTATATTTCCTATCAGCAGAATTAAATTCCTTTCTTTGAGTTACTTTGTCTTTAGCACCAATGTTTTCTGTATGCTTGATTGTCAATGTGGATGCAGATGTTTTCTGCTTCATGATGTGATGTTCAGAAGTTAGATCAGCATTCAATGAGCTTTTCTGTTTTTCATAACCAAACCCATGCTTAACTTTGTGTTTTTCTTGCTCCCAGTTCATAGGCTTGGTTTTCCCTTCTTTATGGTTGCCACCATGTGGCATCTTGTCTCCTCTAGTATGGGAATAAATAGTAGTTGATATATTTTTGTCACTTGATGATGAAGACTTTTCCATGCAGGATATGTATGGCCTTGATAGTGATACAAATAAATCTCTTTCCTTAGCATCTTTGATCAAAGAATCCCAATGTGGATTTGTCTGCAGTGTCCTTGAATTACCAATTATCCACAAGGAAAGCTTTGCACGAGTCAAAGCTACATTCATTCTTCTAACATCTGCAACAAAACCTATAAGGCTAGAATTTATTGCAGTTTTTCTCGAATTCAGATCGGAAGCTCTCACAGTAGAAAGTAATAGTATATCCACCTCACGGCCTTGGAATCCATCCACTGTATTGAATTCCATGCCACCAGTTACACTGGTCCCAAACTCATTGCTACACAATGAACGTAAAACTGAAAGTTGTCTCTTGTAGGGAGATATTAATCCTATTCTTCCAGTTAAAAACTCCGAAGAATACCTATAAAGAAATGCTTAAAAAAAATCAAATTTACTCTACTAATTTAATATTATCTCCATTGTAAAGGAATGAGAAAGGATGTACCTTTTCCTAAAGAACTTCAAAATCTCAACCACTGCTTCTGCTTCTGCTTCATTGTAATGAGATAAGGAACCAGACATCTTTCCTTGGCTTTCACGACCATCAACAATATCGAAAAATAAATATGGTCCAAGAAACGAATTCTCATGGAATGGTGCTGAATTGCTGTCCACATCTACACCATTTAATAATTTGTTTTCATAGAAATGGCATGATGGGAACTTGCATATATCTGGATGCATTCGGTACTGTAAATAAGAGCATATACACTTGTGAGTAAAAGCCATCCAACACTAGGAAGGCTTCCACATTTGTGAGACTACAAATTTCACTAATTTACTTCATGGACTAGAAAAACTGCTCATAATTAATAAAAATTAAAGGTTTTTCTTGAGTGGTGTGAAAAATCAAGGTCCTAAACAGCATACCTAATATTTTTTTTACAAAAGTACAAAAGATTAAATTTGTCTAGAATAACAGTCCACAGAATGATCTTCTAAAACATAGTTATTATTAAAGTTCAACTTAAAATCAATTAACAGTAAGAGAACAACTCTTCATAATATAAAGTTTGTGTTCTCTACATCATAGCCAATGTAGGGCTATCATCCAACACTTCTCCACACTTACAACAAACTTCAAGCCAAAAAATGTCCTTTTGCACCATCAAAACAAGACCTCTAGCTAACAAGCAACTTATGGGTGCATACGAAAATCTTTGTCTAATATCATTTTAAAATTTAACTCAAAATCAATTGCAGTAAAAGAATGGTTCTTCACAATATAAGGCTCATGTCCTCACATTATGGTCGATGTGGGACTATCAACCAATGGTCATTAAGGCCGACATCTAGGCTTGCAAGCATGATATTATCTTAATTAGAAGAGCACCCCACCTTTTTTTATATTTTTTTCCAAGATCCTAATCATATTTGGTAATGAAACCTGTAAGCAGTGGTGCTTAGTCATAAGTCTGGTGCTGAATAAAAAAATTATTAAAAAATATTATATTAAAATTATATATCAATTTAAAATTAATTCAACAAAAATTTCATAATTACTAAAATCATACAATCATGACCTTGTCAATTTCATTGACTTCACCTTACACAATAAAAAAATTAGATAATCATCCATGAATTTGTATCTCATTCAATTTTGTTTCAGAATTAAAAAAATATTTTGAAAAACTAGGCACCCCAGATTCCCAAGGGCAACTCAGCACCTTGGTGCCTCAATAACCTTGCAATGAAGCAATAACCATCTACGCTAAATGGACAACTAAAGATATGGCATATTGACATGGACATAACATGAGTACCAAATACCAGATTGACTGTGGTAGAACATCAAACTGTATAAATAATATATATATATAACCAATGAAATGAAGAAACGGAAAAGACAAATAGATATATTTCTAGAATTTATTTCAGTTTTCATGTAATTAAAGAAGAGTTTCTCAAAATTTATGTAAAATAAAAGTGATTCAAGATCACAAATCATTTGAAAGTGCCACTAGATACAACCCACCTGCTCATTAAGCATTACAATTGGGTAACCTGCTCGTTGCAGTCTCTCAAACATGCTGCACTCATAAAGATGTTTGCTAGCAATGTTCGACAATACTGTTGCAGGAAGTTGCTTTGGATCACCAACCTAAAGAAAAAAAAACAAATAATTGATATTCCAATTTTTTAAAAGAAGAATACTAATTTACTCAAGGGCTTTTGAATATATTCCCTCAAAAAAAGAAACTGCAAGTGTACCATTGTATTTATGTAACTAGTATACACCATACTTGAACTTTTAAATACATAACCTTGGCAAGGTATATGTACAACTACAACCATAATCCCACTATGTGGAGTCAACCATATGAATCATTTTCTTTTATGTATTTCTATTTAAAATCAAATATTTAGTGAAATTACATAAATTTAAATTTTTCTCACAATTCCTAACCCAGTAGTTTTAAGTTTTCCTCTACTTTTTTAAATTTTTTCGCACCAATTGATTCTCCTCTTCTAACTGATGAATTCTTTGGTCTCCTAAGGATATGACTAAACCACCTAACCCTATTTTCTATTATCTTCAATTAGTGCAACTCCTACTATAATTTTAATCAAATCATTTTTAACTTATATCTTATAGTATTACCACTCATTCAAGCATATGCATCATAGCAACATTAACTTTTTACATATGGTCAAACTTTACATCCTAACATTCTATGCCATAAATTATTAATGAGTAAATGGCAATTTTATAGAATTTTTCTTTTAATTTTAAAGTTATTTTCCTATCACATAACACTTTTTACTTCATCATCCTATTTAATCTTATGAATAACATCCTCTATAATTTCACCACCACTACTTATTATAGATCTTAGGTATTTAAAAATTTTACTTTTATGAATCTCATAACTATGTATATACATTTATCAATATTCCATTTTCATTAAACCTATATTTCATATATTCAATAATCTAAATCCTTTAAAAATCTCTATAATTCATCCATAACCAAGACAAACAAATTTAAACATAAAAAAGACCTTTAGTGGGGATTTGTGTAGGTTGGAATGTCTTAGAATTTTCAAGAAATGGAAAGTAAGGGCTCGTTTGTGCACATTGGAAATTTGAGAAATAGAAATTTAGGAAAAAGAAAAAAAAAGAAAATTAGAAAATAGAAAAATTTTAGGATTATTTATGCACGTTATGGAAATTCTGAAAAATTAATTTAAAAAATTTATAAATATTTTATATTTTAACTTTTTAAATATAATTTCATATTTTCCTTGTAACCATGAGTTTAACAATGGTTGAGGGAGGTTGGGCAAAACGTATGAGGTCAGAAAATTGTGTTGTGATGAATTTTCTATCAATTGCAAGAATTTTTCCAACCCAACAGGTGAGAAATGATGGAAAAAATGCATATTTGTAATGATAGAAAAATTTAAATTTTTTTCAAATTTTCCAAAATGCACAAACAACTGAAAATCCAAAATTTTCCTTTTCCAAGATTTCCAACCTGCACAAAACCCCCTAAAAGAAATTTTATCAAATTATGGATTGTTTATGCAAGAGGGAATCTAAGAGAAAGTTAAGTAAACTTTCTTGAGTATAAATACATAAGATTCTTATGCATTCCCACCTCTCCCCTTAGGACCTTGATCATCGTCTGCATGTGACCAACCTCCGCACCTCGACAACCATCACACATCATAGACTTGTATGTCAACCCTCTGTATGCACATAGTTGACGTCGTTGTCTACACGCGACTGCCTAGTGCACACAACTTCACAGCCTCATTGACCATTTCATTGCATTATGTTTGCCCTGAGCAACTAGTAAAGAATAGGTTCTTGGTGCATTGTTTTTTTTGAATGGTGAGTGCATTATTTGTTTTGTTGCTCAACATATTGGTTACTAGGGGAGCTCTGTATCATTGGGTGCATTGTTTGATCTATTGCTTAACATATTGAGTGCTTGACACTAGGTGTTCTATATCATTAATGTTGTGAATGGTGTTTGTTAATATCTTGGCCCATTAGGCCCATGTCTTCTTGTATATATATGTACCCCATGTAATCTTTTATAATTAATCACTTGATTACTATCAACATGGTATCAAGAGCTAGGGTTCTTTGCAACCCTAAACCCTCCACCACCCCCACCTCTCTACCGCCAACCACCGAAACCCGTCCTCTTCCCTGCCGCTACTCATGGCAGCCTTGAAGGACAACTAGATGTCCAAATTAATGGCAATTGACATCAAGCTCAACCTTACCAATTATCATTTATGGGTGACCTCCTTCGAGAACTTCCCCGCTGCACACTCCACGGAGGAACATCTCTGAGAGGATCCGCTAGACATCAACGACTCGACCTATCCCACTTGGTATGCTACTAACAATGCCGTCATGGGGTGGATTATCGCCAACATCGATAAGTCCATTACACGTACCATCTCGCACGTTCGTTCGGCTCAACGCATGTGGGAGACCTTGCCAATGACCTTTGGTAACAAGAACATCGCTCAGGTATGTGAAGTTTATGAGTCCCTCTTCTCCACTTACCAAGGCGATCATTCCTTGCTCGACTACTACACTTTCATCAAGTCCCTTCTCAATGAGCTTGACATTCATAAACAACTCGTCCCTAACCTTGCCACCCTTCGCCGATATCAGGAGGAATGCGGTGTCACGATCTTCCTTGTCGGCATTCATTTGGAAGTCGCCTCTCAAATTTAAGGTCCTATCCTTGGAGGTGACATTGTTCTGTCAATGCAAGTCACCCTTAACAGGGCTCTTCACATTTGTCACTCCTTTGACCCCTCTTCAACTATGTAGGAACCGACTGCATTGTTCACTACTACCCTCGCGATCCCGTCCAAAGCTCCTCGCAGGGAGGTTAGGCCTTGTTGCGTGGTTGGGGCCGTTCACATATACAATGTGAACATTGTGGGAGAAAGGGACATCCATCTAAAAAATGTTAGACTAAGTTTGGTCAACTTGCTCAGCCTCCAACTCTTGTTGCATCTGTTACAGAAATTTCTCCAACTGAGAGTCTCTCTTTATCTTCTAAGACGGTTGTTTTATCTCAACAAGATTATGATGAATATGTCTTGTTAAAGGCCAATCAATCTTCTACTATCAATGTTACTCAAGCCTTCTTTTCTGGTATGGCTTCTCTTACTTGTGTTTCTGATCATTCTTGAATTATTGATTTCAGTGCCTCTCAACATATGTCTAGCACTAAATCCCTTTTTACCTGCCTTTCTGAACTCTCTAACCTTCGATCAATTGTCATTGTAGACGATTGAAGTTGTATGGTTCATGGTGAAGGTAGTGTTAATCCCACTTCCCATTTCACACTTGACAAAGTTTTATATATTCCTAAATTTATAATTAATTTATTATCCATTAGTGCTATCACCAAATAACTTTATTGCTTTGTGACCTTTTTTACCTTTCAGAATCTGTAGACAAGGTGGAGGATTGGTTTAGGCCATGAACGTGGTGCAAGAGTTTATGTACTAGCCAAAGATGACATACCTCGTGCGCTTGCTTCCATCCTCACCTCTGGTGACTCCTCTTTTGTGGCATCGCTGGCTCAGACATCTTTCTCTTAGTAAGCTTCGAGCAACCCTTCCTTGGATTTTGGTCTTGTCGATGTTGTGTCAGTCCAATATTATGGGTAAGCAATTTCGTGCTACCTATAAAAGCCATGAGTTGTATTCATTCTTTGCTTTATTAGATGTTGTGTCTTGTGATATTTAGGGTCTGTCACGTCAACCTTATGTTTTAGGTCATTGATAATATACTGTCTTTGTAGATGGATTTTCCCAGGCATCCTGGATGTATCTACTTCAAATTAGAAAAAATATCATTAATGTTATTTCTACTTTCTTCAATGAAATTCATAATCAACTCTCTATTATTCCAAAAAAATTTCGCACTGATAATGTTAGAGTTTCTTCAACATGATGTTCAAAATTTTTGTATGAATTGTGGAATTTTGCACCAAACCACTTGCCCACACACGTCTCAATAGAATGAAATTACTGTGTAAACATCGTCATCTTCATGATGTTGCTTGTACTTTTCTGCTTAAGATGCATGTTCCTCACAACTTGTGGTTTGACGCTTTGCTTACTACTTGTTATCTGATCAACCGCACGCCTTCCTCCAATCTTGGTGGGAAAATTCTATTTTGGTGGTTGTACCCTACTCAAGACTTGTTTGTTTTACCACATCGTGTTTTTAGGTGTACTATCTTTGTTAAAAACCTCTCCCCAAATATTGACAAACTTGCACCTCGCTCCTTAAAATGTGTTTTTGTTGGTTATTCTCGTACTCAAAAAAGGTACCGGTGTTATCATCCTCCCACTCGTCGCTATCACACTTCCGTTGATGTTCAATTTCTAGAGGATGTTCCTTGCTTTATTGAATCTAATCTTTTTAGTCTGTCTCGTGATCCACTCCCACACCCCGTATATGTTCCACCATCTACTATTTCTTCTTTTGAGCCACCGACCCTTGCTCTTCCTATTACCCCATTACAAGTTTATCGACGATGCCAACACACTACTCTGCCAACCAAGATGGCTCCTTGCTTTTTGAAGGTCCATTGCCTTCTAATCTTGACCTGCTTATCACCCACCGCAAAAGTAAATGTGTTTCAACCGCTCACCCTATTTCTAATTTTGTTTTCTATGATTCCCTTAGTTCCTCACATTGCCAATTTTCCATGTCCCTTTTTTTGGAATCAATTCCTAAGAATGTTCATGAAACACTTACCCTTCCACATCGGAAGTCTACCATGGATGAAGAAATGCAAGCCCTGATCAGTCACGACACATGGGAGTTGATTTCTCACCCCAAGGATGCTTCTGTCATTGGGTGCCCAAGCGCAAACCCAACGGTTCTGTTGATCGTTATAAAGCTCGCCTTGTTGCTCATAGGTTCACTTAGACCTATGGGGCTAATTATGTTGAGACCTTCTCACTAGTGGCTTGTCTCAATTCGATTTGTATTTTATTTGTTGTGGCTATCAATCAAGGCTAGAGTCTCTCTCAACTTGATGTCCACAATGTCTTTCTTTATGGTGACCTTAATGAACAAATTTTCATGAAGTAACCTCCTAGGTTTGTTGCTCAGAGGGAGAACATTGTTTAAAAAGGCGATTTATGGACTGAAACAGAGCCCGAGAGTGTGATTTTCCAAGTTCAATTTTGTAATGCTACAATAAGCTTCAAAAAATGTGTTTTAGATCCATCTGTTTTTGTTCATAAGAGTGAGGATGGGTATATCATTTTGGTTGTGTACGTTGATGATATCATCTTGACTGAAAGCAACACTACAAGTATTATCAAAACTAAAGAGTTTTTGGCACAATACTTTTCCATTAAAGATTTAGGCAAGCTAAAATATTTTCTGGGCATAGAAATTGCATATTGAGGTGATCAGATGCTTCTATCTCAGAGAAAATATGCACTAGACATGTTAGAGGAGACAAGTCTCTTAGGCTGCAAACCTGAATCCACTCCTGTAGAGCTTAATCCTTCCTTTTGGGATAATACCTCAGAGCCTTATCCTAATGTTGGACAATATCGAAAACTTATTGGAAAACTCATTTATCTTACAGTTACCAAATTGAACATTGCTTACACTGTAGGTGTTCTTAGCCAATTCATGCAGGAACCTAGACAAGTCCACTGGAATAAGGCTATTCAGCTATTATCATATAATAAGGGTAATCCTAGAAAAGGACTAATTTACAGCAAACATGATCACCTGCTTGTTAAAAGGTATTCTGATTTGGGATATAGAGGAGATAGTTGCAGGAAATCCACCTATGGCTATTGTACCTATGTTGGTGGCAATCTGGTGACTTGGTGAAGTAAGAAACAAAATGTTCTCTCTAAATCTAATGCTGAAGCTAAATTTTGGTCCATATCTTAGGCTGCCAGCGAAATGGTATGGATCAAGAATTTACTGTAAGAATAGGGTATAAAGGTCCCTCAGCCTACGAATATGTTCTATGATAATCAAGTCACTATTTATATTGGAAATAATGAATCCTTTTGTGAACGTACAAAGCATTTTGGGATTGATTGCTACTATATACGTGAACAGGTTCTACTATGTACGTAAACAGGTTGAAAATGGAATTATTACTCACCTACACTCGATCGTCCAAAGAGATAGCTGATATATTGATTAAGGCATTGAAAGTTAATCTATTTGGTGATTTATGTAAGGCTTCTTGATATATATACTCCAACTTGAGGGGGAGTGTTAATATCTTGGCCCATTAGGCCTGTCTTCTTGTATATATGTACCCTTTGTAATCTTTTGTAATTAATTACTTAATTACTATCAACAGTGTTCTTTACACCAGCCATACACTTGGTGCATTGTTTGATCTAAAATATTCAATTTGCCCTATTCATTTTGCAGTAGATTTCTAGCTTTCCATCGTTGTTTTGTTTTCTTGGTGATTGGTGTTCTATACGATTAGCATTGTTTCTTGATTTAAAGAGAACATCAATGTTTGTCAAACAATAAAAATAATTCATAATTTATAATCCTTTGTCGAAAATTTTCTTTGACTACTGCATTGCAATGTTTACTATCAATTTACTTTATGCTATATTGTATTGCCAGTTTCATCCACTTAATATGGTATATGTATGCAACTTATTTTGCATTAATGTACAAACTTTAATCAACTGAAAGCAATAATGTTTTGTTTCTGCACTTTGATGCATCACCGTGTGGTTGCATTATTGTAAGGATTTTGTTATGATTTTACTTGGTTGCAATATATATAATTTTACCACACAACTTTATTCATAGAGTAAATACAACAAATTTATTTGAAGATTTACAAGAATTAGAAAAAGCCTCTAATGTTAATATTGAAGAACTTCATCAACTATTGAAAAAAATACAGAATTACATATTAGAGGGGGTTTGTGCATTTAGAATTAATAAGAAATCATGTGAAAAGTTAAAATTTTTATCATTTCACGTGATTTCTTATTAATTCTAAATGCACAAATGTTCAATAGAAGTAACTTGAATCAATGACAAAAAGAAATAATAGATAATACACGTGAACAAATTATGCTATCTATGTAGGAAGAACAAAATCTATGATTGTGAACTTTTATGATAGAAATGTATAATAGCATTAGACAACATATGTAACATGTATAATAGTTTTATTTCATTAAAGGACAAATTGTAAAACTTTCACTCAAATTCACAAACTTTCTAACAAATTCCAAGATTACCATAAATACCTTTTTTTGACTTTCTATTGCATTATGAAACATTCTATTCCAACAGATTGTACTCCTAAACCCACGACACACCCCTCTAAAACTTGTCATTGACACCTTAATCGACGGCCAAACCCATTTGATGCCACCATAGTCGGATCTAGTAGCCATTAGATGTCACAATGCCTTCAGCCTGGATTAATTATTTCCAATCAGTCCGCCTGGACATTTGACCCCATTGTTGGGGTCATCCTCCTTGCCAACCTCCCTAGGATGCTATGGCATGCTTGTCATTTCTTCTTTCTATTGACCAGCCTATCATTTCAACTGCATTTCTATCTCCTCAGCACCACTAAAGGAAGACAACCTCTTCCACCTACTCTTTTGCTACCAAAACATCTAAGGGCTCATTGGTGTTTCAGCATTTCACTATCTAGGGCATCTACAGCGACTGGCTCATTTTTTCAGTGTGGAGTTTCTGGTATATCCAAGAATTTCATATCTAAATTGGTACTTTTTACTGAAAATCATGAAGTCTTTGATGCTCTTGCAAAGAGTCTGAGTGGAACCACTAAGAAACTAAATGGTAAAAACTATATTCTATGGGCAAACAATTTCAGAAAGTTTTTACTTGCCCATAGACGTCACAAGCACAATCCCAACCCCCACCCGATGACAAAACATGCAACATATGAAGATTAGTGTGTTGTTGATGTGGCGGTTACCTCCTAGAAGCTAAACAACATGAAGTCGACATTTCTCAGAGTGTAATGATACCTGACTCTGCAAAAAAGATTTGAGATACTTCACAACTTAACTATGACCATGAGAAGAGCAACTGAATCTTTGAGGTTTATAAGCAAATTTTCACAAATTGTTAAGGGGAACACACCATACAAAAGGCATTTCACTTATTTTCATACCCTTGATGAACTGGAGATACATCAAACTCTTACTGCAGATATCTCCAAAACTAGATAGTATCGTGATGAGTTATATGTAACTACCTATTTTTTAGATTGCAAGTCAAGTGCATGCTAAGTACTTGGGAGTGACATTGTACAATCTTTAGACTACCTTATCACCTCCTCCATCCTCAATGAATCAATCTGCTATGATTGCTCAAGGTTGTGGTTATAACGCAGGATGAGGCAATGCTCATGATGGTTGTGGTAGGTAGCCTTGTAGGCATTTTGGATGGTAGAACCATCAATCTAACAAATGTAAGAATAAGTTTGGGAGACCTAATGTGGGTCAGTTATCTTCTGAGTTGTAAAGAGACCACACAAGTTGATTCTAGTACAAGTGGTGTTTCTACAATGAGACTCACACAAACTTAATATGCTGAATTTTTGCAGCTGCGAGACCACTAGGTGTCTACCATTGTATCCCATGCCATAACTTCCTCCTTATGTAAAACCACTCTTTTGGCCTCCAAAACTGATTACTGGATAGTAGACTTTAAAGCTTTCCTTAAACTCTATATTTGTAGAATTGTAGCTGTGGACTAATAAGGACATAGGTGGAAGATTGATATTTTACTATTCTAAGCTAAGCCTCTATTTATAGAGGTTACATAAAGAAAACACAACACATAAACAATGTGAGGACTAAACCCACACACACTTAAACCTTTTTTTTTTCAAAAAACCACTACACACTTAAACCTTAAGACAATATTTTTCTCTCACACTCCCTCTCAAGTTGGAGCATCCAGCTTGCACAATACATGTAAGGAAATGAAATAGAAGATTCATATTTTACTATTCTAAGATAGGCCTCTATTTATAGAGGTTATATAAAGGAAACATAATGTACAAATAATGTGGGACTAAATCCACACATACCTAAACCTTCAGACAATTTTTTTCTCTCACACTCCCCATGAAGTTGAAACATCCAACTTGCACAATCCACTCAATAATAACTTAACATAAAGAAAAAAAGTACACATAAAAAAACACAATTTTTTTAACATATGCATGTGAACAACATGTGCCATCTCATTCTCCTCTTCGTGTTTTCTTCTTCCCCCTTCAACCGATCATCTACAACCCTTGAGTAGTGCAAGCTGACGGATGAGAGGCACAAGCAACAACACAAGAGAGGGCACCATGCAAGCACCAAAGAAGAATGACTCTTAATGGAGCCACATAGAGAAGAATCCTCATTTATGGGTTGCAGAACCCTAGTTAGGCCAACAATGGAAGGAACATATGCTGGCAACATCAGCAGAGGTAGGAACTGACGTTGGCAATGTTGGCAAAGGAGAAACCATGACCAGTGTGACACAAGAGAAGAATGGAGTTATTTATTGTATATTTTCATTCTATCAACAATTTTCTTTACTTAGTGAAGCTATCCCACAAGACTCTTAAAATTTCCTTAACAATCTTTTTAATACAAGTAATCACCTCTCCATCTAGTTCTCATATTATTCCGTTTAACAAGGTATCTTTAAATATCATTTTCTTTTTACTTTTTAGATTCCACCACCTAACTCTTGAGCTCTTATGTACTTTATTTTTTCTTTCTAATCTCATTGTTGACATCTAATACAAATAACTTTACAATCTGTATGCATTCATTGGCCTATTTCTTGCTTTGACAAGCATTTAAAGCAATAATTAAACACTCCTCTCTTTTTGAAAAATAAGTGTTAGCTACTAAAATGTTGCAAGCTATGCTTAAGTCTAAAATAGACTTTCCCTCTTTATCTCTATTACCAACACCAAATTCTCCATGGCTACTTTCATATCCTATATTTTTCTTTCCTACATTACCATTTAGATCTCCTCTAATTAAAAGCTTTTCTTGAGGAGGTAAACCATGAATTATACTATCCAAATCTTCCTTCTGTTTAATAGCTTCTCTTAAACCTATTTGCAAATTATATGCACTAATTATATTAACTATCTCATTTTCTATAACAAACTTCATCATTATAATTTTATCTTTTATCCTTATTTCCTTGACAACATTATCCCTTAAAACTTTTATCAATTATTATTCCAACTTCATACCTACGGCTATCTCTTTCTATATTCTAAAACTTAAAACCACTATCCTCAATTAACTTGAGTTTTCTTCCACTCATTTAGTTTCTAGCAAGCATAATACGTTAATTTTCCTTATTATCATTATATCCACTAATTCCATGCTTTAACCAATCAAGGTTCCTATATTTCAAGTTGCTAGCTTAATTGTGATGTTTTGAACTGCTTTACCCACACCTATCTATTAAAGTGTGAGAACCTTTGCTTATTTTCATATACATCCGAGCACCAATGCAATCTATAATTTAAATACATTACACCTAAGGTGTGCAACACTTTCCTCTTGTTTTCTTTTTATTACATCGAAGATTTAGCACAACATGACACTAAGAAGGTTATGTTGCAACTAATTATCTTTAGAATTCATATTTATCAGGGATTGACAAGTTTTTTACAGCTAGCTGTCTATCTAACACTAACCATCTTCCTTTATCTAAGATTTGGACCAATTAATGATGAGCAGAACCTCCACAAGTGGAGTTTAGGTAGGGTATATGAATATCAACTAAAACAGAAATAATTCAAAGGATCTCATCAATAGCAAAGAAAAAGCATTCAAACCAAAGACCAGGAAAAGTATGCTATCATCACATTGCAGTATATCTCAATAAAGAGAAAATCATGCTATTGCCACATTGCAATATATCTCAATAATGCAAAATTCATTACCATGACACATTTTATTCCATTTGATTTGAGAAGCTGAAAAGGAATCAATGTAGCTGGTTCAAGAGCCTGATGCGAGGAAATGGAAGGCATTAAAATCAATGTTGTATCACTGCAAGGAGAGGAAAAGAAGATAAGATGGATGGCCTTACTTGAGCTGCTTCATCTATGACCACCACATCAAATAGGGAATTCTCAGAAAAATTTGCCATTTTATCAGATGAGCCATAAGCAGAGCATGCACCATAAATATCACCACCACACCCACTGAGAGTTGTCACCACTATTTCAGCTTCCCTTATAATTGATCTACGAGTCTTAATTTTAAGGTCTTTTCTCTCTTCAAAGGACTTGGTTTCATGAGCCTGGGTCATGGCAATATCTCTACATATGGATCTTTTTTGTGCATACAAGCTATTGAGTTTTACCCCTATCTCAGTGTCAGAAATTTCATTTACATCATCTGTGTTGGGTGTCCCATCTTTTAGAGAATTCATTTCTATGTTGCAGTCTCTTGCTTTAACACGCTTGGATTCAAATAATCGTATACTATCCACTATTTTCTCAAGTTTAATTCGTAAATTAGAAGAGTTCACATTCACATCACTTTTTCTGTCACTCATGCTCTTATCATCTGCCAATCGCTGCTCCACAAGAGTATCAATAAAAAATGGCAGAGAATTAGGATGAACTGTTTTAACATTTCCAACTCTAACTAGAAAGGGTTTGTAGATTTTTCCATCAACTGCAATAACTCCTGAATTAATTCTGGAAACCAACTCATCTACAGCTGCATTTGACTGTGCACATACAAGGACCCTTCTTTTTAAGGACCTATGCTTGTATCCAGAATAATCTTTCACTTCATCCTTAGCTATTTGTTTGGCAAGAGCTGCATCTTGCCAAGCCCTTGCAATTGCAGTTGCCTGACTGACCTGAGCTCTTGAGTTGAAAGCAGCATCACCTGAACTTGAAATGTTATTAAATGCTTTTGAAGAAACACTCTTATAAGAGCCCACAGCAAGCAATGCACTCACAATAGCAACAATTGTTCTGGTTTTTCCACTACCTAGATCAATTGAAATAAATTGATGTTATATTACATTCATATTTAGAAATTAGTGTCAAATAATTACAAGACATAAGTACATTTAACCTGGAGGACCCTGTATAAGAGAAAGCTGAAATGATCTGGTGGGATCTTGACTTCCAATAGCAGCACTGATGGCTTGGATCTGATTCTTATTGTAGGATGATTTTAAAGTTTGTCGCATAGGCAATGGTAGTATATCTAGTTCATCCTTTCTTGGTTCAGTGTAGCTCAATGTTGCATCAGTAGGATTCAAGATAAGTGGAAGCAACGGTATATTGTTTAATGAAGAAAGTGCCTGAAACTCTCGAAGCTGTGGTGTAATGCTCATTATACGACTTATATGCCATTTGCTTCTTTCAATAAGAAATTTCTTCACTTTGATCAAACGTGGCAAAACACTTTGAATATAAACTCTAATTGATAGGATGGTTGCTTGAGTTTTATTGTTTCTCTCCCGCCTTTCCACCTGGTGGCAAAACAAAAGGGTAAGTGTAAGAAAAAGAAATGAACATTTTTGTTTGAGATAGAAGAACATCAGAAAATGATACCTTCCCAAGAGCATGTAAAGGCTGTGAAGTTTTTTGCAGAGGTTCTTTTGTGAGTAGAACAAGATCATTTTCAGAATACTCCCTAGATGCAGACAATTCACACTTCTCTGGTGAACCACGAACTAGATGAAAATCATCAATCCTTTCAACTGAGATCACACGTAAGACACCAGAACACATGTCCTCTGATAATGAAGCTTCTACATATGAACTGTGCAACTGTGCCTTAAATTCCTCTAAAACCAAAGGCTGAAAAATTTCTACATAGTTCTCTTTTGAATGAAAACAAAGAGGCACTGGTTTCAAATTGGGTGTAGTTGTATCCTCTTTTTTACCATGATATGAACTTATTAAGCAGAAGTAATCTAACTCTAAAATAGGTCTGTACCAGTTATCAAGTTTTGGAGGCTTGAGACTTCTGCACGCTGTGCTCAAACTGCTGGATTGCCTAACTTTGTTACTCATGGGCATTTGTAGTTGAACAACTTTCCGTTTGGGTACAGAAATTAAAGGTTTAGTGATTAGTGAGTTGGAAGGTTTAGTTGAAGTGACTGTTAGATCCAAAGAATTGTCATTTGCAACACTTGCTATCTCATTTATCACAGAATCAGCTTCATTTGTATTTATCTTTTTTGAAGAAAAACTTTGTGCTGCATTTTTATGAATAACGGGCCTTCTAAGAGCAGGGGCAGCCTTTGAGGTAGGTAATACATCACCCTTGAATTGTGAATTTCTCGTATCCTGTAATCCAGAATCAGCGATAGAATTTACAAGAGCAGAAGCAGTAACAGGCAGCAATTTTGATGAACTATTGCTCTGCTGCTGGGAAGCTTCTCTGCTGTCAACACCAACTGTGGTGAAGGTACCATCATTTGTTCTGTTTGTTGGTGTATGAACAGTAAAAGACTCCTGAGATACATGGCATTGTTGTGTCTTTGCTGAAGGTACCATGCTTTCATCATCATATATCTCTTTATTTTCATGCGTACTACCAGTAGTGAGTGACAGAATTGGGCCTAAATTTGGTATATTTTCATCTTCATTATCAGAGATGATAATAATTGCATGCTTTTCCTTCTTTTCCACCTTCTCATCATCAGTTGAAGATAAATTATTGAGTTGTGAACACTCACTTCCACCAATGGATATCTCTGTAGCAAAAACTTCTTTCCTTAAGCAAGAAGCTGCAAAAACTGAAGATGCACCTTTAAAATAACCACCATCTGAAGCAACAGATTTCTTGGATAATGAGAGTGAAATCTGAGAGAGAAGTTCTTTCAATTTGTCAACCACAACAGTGTCTGCAATGAGGAAAAAGTACTTAATGGCAACACAGGAGTAAAAGTAAGCCTAAAAAAAAGATCAGAGGAAAGCAAACCATAGGAGATGATTTTTTCTATGGCATCAATAGTGCATTCAGTACTGTCATGAAATTTTCTTAATAAATTTATCAGATGGAGTATAGACTGCTTCCAGTGCCTAATAACAACTGCAAGTGATGATCTTCCCCAATCAACCAAATCAACCATCCAATTGAAATTACAAAATCCAGATGGGGTCTCCATACTATGTGAATGCTGAAAACAAGATGTAGAGATCCTTTCAAAAAGCACAGGGACAATTTCTAGCAGGCGGACACATGTCATCTAAAACAAATCAATGTTCAACAAAGACAAAATAAGTCAAGCAAAACAGAAAATGAAACCTGAATAGAAGAACATCTCAACAAGGACAAAAGGGAAAATCATTTACAAGAATTTAACCTTGATGCAGAGAAAGATCCAGAAATGAATATTATCAGCACCATTAAAACAAAAAGGCCAGATGGTAACATACCTGGCAATTTTTCCAGTCAATAAATTTTTTCCCCTCAACCAAACATTTTAGTATTGAAGGCCACACAATTGTTGATATCAAGCAAGAAAATTTGTTCCATGCTTTCACATCCACCAAACTAGATGAGTGCTCTGGAACTCTAACGGTTGATATGACACTGCCTGGCTGACGCAGAAAACCTCCCTCACATGATAAACTTAAATGACTCATTTGAGTTGATTCCACATTTAAAACATTATGCGGTTGCTGAGGAGAGGCGACTTCTTTCAAAAGTTTGCCAAGAATAAAAAATAAATGGTGGAGATTACAGAATATTGATGGATTACAATCCAATTGAACCTACAATTGCATTGATATAAACAATGAGAATGCAGAACAAAAAAAAAAAAGTTTTTTAGAAGTATAACAAAATGCATCCTAATTCCTAAAAACACATAATGGATAATTACTACACACTAAACAAATAATAAAAAGGTGTTCTCATGTAAAATTTTTGCAAAGCACTTTGGCAACATTGTATGTGTTTTAGCACTTACTCTTTCTTCCGTTTATTCATCATAACAGACTGGATGACCAGACTGTTTCCTTTTATATAAAGGTCAAATGCCTGTCAATATTTCATCAGTAGCCTGTTTTACAGTTGAAAAAAGAAACAATGATGGAGGTGATCTAGGTATTGCCAATGTAACAATCATCAACTCAATTACAAAGAAATGTGATGCTTTGGATTTTCAACATAAAAGTTTTTCAACTGATTAATCAAGTCATTGATTGATGAGATGAGATGCATATAGGCATGTCAACTGACATGCTAAAACAAGATAAATAGATTTGAGTATACCTTAAACGGTTTCAGTGAAAAACAGATGGGCATGCATAACGTTTAAATAAATAAATAAATAAGTATTGTTCAGATAAAGATGCTTTACTTGTCTTTGTATACAACCTGTTTATTAGACATCAATACCTAAGACCCGCATGGGCCATCGCCCAAGACAAAACTCCTGATTCGTAACATCTCAGAACTGTTAAAAAACTGATTCACATTTTTTAACCCAACGACCTAAACAGTAAAAAGTTAACCTTAATAGATGAAAAGTAAGACAATGTCTCCCTTCTCCCTCCACCTCCTCCTCCCTCCCATTCCTGGTTACAGTGGCAAATCCTAGTCTCCACTATGCAAGCTCACAAATTTCCCATCTAGTCCACCTTACTTCATTCTTGTGTGAACTCCAACATCCCCTCATATATGGCATCTTCCCTGCAAATCAAGGCTTCTGGAATTCATTTATGCAATCCCTACACTGCAGTCACAGTTTTCTCCTCCAATCTGTCCTGTGCAAAATCCTAATTTGACCTCAAGCTTCTTTCCAGGAAAAAGCAATATGCATGTTTGGCTGTACATACTTTCATTCTTTTGTTTTTGTAAGAAACAAATGATAGAGCGTGCATTGATTATTGATACACAACTGGAAAAAGTTACTTGCTGTTTGGACATTTGGTCTTGCTACCTTCTACACATTAAATATTTTAGACTTTTTGGCATTCTTAGTTATCCTTAGTTCAGTCATTTAGGTTTGATTGACATAATGGATAAAGAGATTGATATAATGGCCACGGATGACAATCAGGATGCTATGAAAATGGTAATGATCATGATGCGGAAAATAAACCAGAAGTATCCAAAGATTTTGTTAAAGAAAATGAACAGCAATGGTCTAGAATTTTTTGAGAAGAGAAATGAGGTTTATTTTATTATTTCTATTAAAAGTGAAAATGAAAAGGATAAAAGCAAGTGCAAGAAATGTGGAAGGGAATATCTTTGTAATAGTAAAAATGGATGCTGAAAGCCTCAAGATGTTTGCCAAATGATTGTCAAAATCTAAGGGACCTATACTTGCGCATTCTTCTAGATTCTCACTTGAAAATTTTTGAGAATTGGTTAGCTTTTCTATCATCACACGTGTATTATTTTTCCAATTTGTTGAGTATGAAGGTATCAAAAGATTCTTTAGTTATGTATGTGATGATGCAAAACAACAAACAACATTATAGCTGATACTTTGAAATTGTATATAAGAGGAAAGGAAAAGGTTAGAAAACTTGCTGCAAGAATCTCCTAGTAAGATATGTTCAAAGACTGATTTATAGACATTGAAGGCTACTGATGGGCATCTTTCTTTGACTACTTATTTCATTAAAAGAGAATGAATATTAAATAAGTTTGTTGTTTTTTCTGTTTTATGCCTCCGCATACTGGACTTGCCATGGATGAAAAGTTATATTTATGAGGAATTAAGAAAAAAGACTTTTTTGTTTGACATTGGATATCGTATCTTCCAATGATATGTGTGGATTTATTACAGAACCAACTTAAGTAAAAAGATGCTCCTATATGTGATGGACTTTTTTCTTCTTTGATGTGTGCATGACCGAAATTTGATTGTAAATGAGGTAATAAAAGTGGTTGATAAACGATTGCAAAAAATTATGAATTAATAGACATTTATGGTCATTTAAATAGCCATTTTAAAATTTTGGATTTTACTTTTTGAGTTGTTATGCTTCTTATATAGTTAGTAATGCATAAACACTTGAGTTGTTATGCTTCTTATATAGTTAGTAATGCATAAACACTTGTTCCTAATTAATAGATTTACATATTCGAGCATTCAACAGCTATCCATTGATCAGTTTAACCCATCCTTTCACCAATTTACCATGTCTATTTCTACCGAGCCTTTCCACAAAGCTTCTTAAAGCCTATCATAACAAGACAATGGAAATCTACTATAAATGAAGAAATACAAGCTTTGCAGTTGCAAGGTACCTGAGAGCTCATTCATCATCCATAAGTCTTGACAATAGTTAACTGCAGTTGAGTTTTTATTCAAAAAAGGAAATCCGTGGGTACATTGAGACCTTTTTCTCTTATGGTTTCAACACCATCTAAGTTATACTATTTGTCTTTCATTCAATGTTGATGAGTAACTTAGCATGATCTATGGCACAAACAAATAAGGCTAAGTATATAGTTAAAACCTTACTAAGATTAGTTTGTATATATAGCTTTCAATGCCTATGTACCGTGGAAATCAAGCTGTCATCTTTATTGTTCAGAATCCTACATTTCATGAAAAGACAACAAATCAAAGTTGACTACTATTATGCAAGAAACGTAAACCTTCCAAGGAGATTGATGATATTTTTAGTTGTTAATGTATTCAAGTCATTATGTAACAAATTAGGCATGTTAAACAGGTATGCTCCAACTTGAGGAGAATGTTAAATGGGTTAATGGGTATATGGTTATTGATATACCCTTGGGTTTTAAAGGTCCCTATATATTTGATATGACTTGTGTTAATAATACGAAATCACATTATCTCCTCTTCAAATAAAAAGGAAAATAAAAAAATAAAACTAAAACATTAGTTTTTTACAACAGAACCACAACAAAATAAGGGAAAAAAGATTTAAAATATTTACAACAAAAAAATTAAAAATAGAAATGCATGAGCTATATTGGAACTCCTTAAATTCCAAGTACCTGCAATGTAGCGTATTTTAAACCAACATACATTGAAGAAAAAGAAGAAACATCTGAACAAAGAAACTGGATTCCAGAAGTAAGACCACGTGTGTTTGAAACATGTTCCACGATGATCCTATTAATGCGTCTTATTGTCTGCATATCAATGAAACCATAAAGCATGAACAATTCTAACCTTTTTGATAAGTATAACAAATACAAACACATTACAAGACATCATCAATACTTTAAATTAGAAGAAAAGGTAGGGAAAGTGTACAATTTCATGCTTACATCAATAGGGCTAATAAGTAAGAGAATTAAGCTCTCTGCCATCCGTGGTTCCCATGTCCATTGTTTTAGAAGTTGTCTTTGTTCCATCATAGTGATATAGTGTGCAGCACACCTATAATAGTTTGACTACAGTATTACTATAAAACAAGATTAGGAACATGCATTTGTAGAAAAGACCAGTAGTATCAACTTCTCAAATAAAAAGCAGAACTGACTATGCAGACCTCTTGAATGCTTTTAACAAAGGAACGCACATTAATGATGCATTGACTGAACTCTTTGGCACCTTGCCATACCCACCATCATCATAACCTTTTGGAACCTCCCATAATAAGGAATCTGAGATTTCTCCAGCATATGATGACAACCAATCACAAACAGAGAGTTTTGATTCCATATTAATATCAAGATCAAAGAAAGGCAAATGAGATAGAGCCCAGATTACAGCTTTAGAAAATGACACAGGTAGAAATAAAGGATCTATCCCAACAAAAATATCAAACCATAACATGGGAATGCATTTCCATTCTTTGTAGGCTTCAGCTACAATCTTACTCTGGAAGCAGAAAGTATCCCAACAACTACTGATTTCCCCAATATTATGAGATAAATAAGCATCATCTTCATCATACAAGTCATAAAAGATCTTTGCATCAACAATGCTTGAAGAAAAATTTAATCTTATAGAAGCCAAAGCAGCACAATCTGACACCACTATAGTCTGAATAAGATCAAAGGCAGGTTTCCTTAAGGAGTCATGAAGGGAAACATCCTTCAGAGAAGACACTAGTGATGGACCCCTGTTAAGCAGAAAATCAAAGAA
The DNA here is from genome assembly GCA_024699675.1 of Amphibolis antarctica. NCBI lineage: Eukaryota > Viridiplantae > Streptophyta > Magnoliopsida > Alismatales > Cymodoceaceae > Amphibolis > Amphibolis antarctica. The sequence continues at coordinate 56,853 of JAMKPZ010000917.1, read as the reverse complement.
ACACTTACAGGATACAAAACTGGAACTAAAACACCATTAAAAAGAAATTGACCAAACAATCTAACATGAATATGGAGCTTACCACATATGAGAACACTCAAAAGGGGGGCAAGGTGGGTTCATCATATAACCCCGTTGTATTGCTAGAAAGGCTATCTGAAAGGACAAGAAAAACAAATCATAAACGAAAAATAGAAAAACTAAAATATTTAGGGGGATTTGTGTATTTAGAATTAATAGGAAATCATGTGAAATGATAAATACACAAACACTACCTAAATAAAAACAATTCAAACCATAATCCCTCCATAAACTAGATCAACCACATAAATCTTTTTTTACATAAATTTTTATCTATGGTCAAACCTTCAATCAAATGACATAAATTTAAATTTTTTCTCACAATCACCAAGGAGTTTTAAGTCTTTCCATATTCTTTTAGTTTCTTCTACGTTAATTAATTCTCCTCTCCTAATAAATGCATCCTTTAGCCTCCTAAGAATATGATCAAATCACCTAAGTCAATTTTCTCTTATTTTATCTTCAACTAGTGCAACTCCAACTCTATCTATCCACAATAAAACCATTTTTTAAAGCTATCACCACTCATCCATCTAAGCATTCACATCTCTACAATACTAACTTTTGCACATAATTATTCTTTACACTATAGCATTTTAAATCATAGGAATAATTTCTCCTACTATAGTTTTAACACTAGTAACTATCCGATCATACAAGTCTTTTTAATACTAATAGATTTTTAAGTACTCTATTATAATTTTTTTCTAAACCAATGAAAACCATCTGGAGATCCATATTCTTAACACTAAAATGTTCTATTAGTTGTAAATCCAGACTAGACAATTAATCTTCATCCACGGAAAAAAGAGTCCATTTAAGTTCTTCAACAGTGAACAGTCCTTCTAGCTCAATGGCCTGGTCAAGGAAGAATCGCTAGACAGTCAGACCATGCAGATTGAGGGTTTTGCTTGCATGAATTCAGAAAAATAACTTTCTATTCCTGTTCTGATAATGTCTTTTGTAGGCAAGAACCTTGCATTTAACTGTATGTTATGCCTGTAAATGGATATTTGAAATCAGAAATTCAATTCAGATTCAAATATGTTCAGCATTAAATTATCTAAATTTGAAATTCAACAAACCTTTGTCAGATTTTGAAATTCATATCCATAAAATATTTAAAATGAATTCAATTGAAAGTAATGTGTTGTATTACAAATAACAAGAGCGTACACAAGATATATATACACAATATTTAAATGGATAAACGGATCTTAACCCACTTCTAATCACTCTACTCAACACTTTCCCTCAAGCTAAAAGGCACATATCATACATTTCTAACTTGTTACAAAAGTGATTAAACACTCCTACACTAAGAATCTTAGTGAAAATATCTGCAATCTGATCTGACGATCTAGTTTATGGAGTACATATGATTCCCTATTCAACTAATTCTCGAACATAATGACAATCTATCTTGATATGTTTGGCCCTTTCATGGAAAGTGTCATTACTACCTATGTAAATAGTTGTCTAATTGTCACAATGCATAACCATCAATGTAGGAACCTCGACACCCAACTCAGTGAGAAGTGATCTAAGTCATACTATCTCACTAGCCACGTGAGACATAGCTTTATATTCAGCTTCTATGCTTGACTTAAAGGTGACGATTTGTTTCTTACTCCTCCATGTTACCAGACTACCACCAACATACGTGTAGTAACCAAAAGTTGACCATTTGTCACCTTTGTCACTATTATATCCTGAGTCAATGTAAGCCATGACATTCAGATGTCCATTATTGGAGTATATAAGCTCTTTGCTAGGATTTCCTTTCAAGTATACTAGAAGTCACAAGGCACCATTCCAATGTACCACCTTTCGTTCCTATATAAATTGACTCAATAGTCCCATTGCATAGGAGATATCTAGTCTAGTGATTGTGAGATAAATGAGTTTACCCATAAGCATCCTATATTGAGTTGCATCATTGTAAGGTTCTAATGTTGATCCCCAAAAGGACGGCTTGGACTCCACTGGAGTGCATTCTAGCTTGCACCCGAGAAGTCCTATTTCCTTTAACAAATCAAGGGTATGCTTCCGTTGTGAGAGGACCATCTTTTGTTTAGTATAAGTAAACTCAATACCCAGGACGTACCTAGGTTTACCCATGTCCTTGATGTCAAAGTATTTAGATAGGGCCTCCTTGGTTGAACTGACACCTGTAACATCATCATCAGTCAATAAGATGTCAACAACATAGACAACAAGGATGGTGTAGCCAAACAATCTTTTCTTGATAAAGATAGAGTTGTCCATAGCACATTTCTTGAACCCATTCACCAACATGACAAAGTTGAGTTTTACATAACACACGTGAGCTCTATTTAAGGCCATAAATGGTCTTTTGCAACTGGCACACCTAATTCTCCCCTTGAGCAACATACCCTAGAGGTTGCTCTATAAACACCTCTTCCTAGAGATCATCATAGAGAAAAGCATTACGAACATCTAACTGACATAGCAACCAAGCCCGATTGACCACCAAGGAAAGGAGCACACAAATAGAATTCAGACGAGTCATTGGAGAAAACATCTCAACATAGTCTACACGAGGAATTTGAGTAAAGCCATGAGGAACAAGGTAAGCCTTGTATCAAGCCACACTGCCATCAAGGTTGTGTTTAACAATAAACACCCATCTGCAACTGACAATAGGGGCACCAGGTGGCCAAGCTACTACGTCCCAAGTCCTTTAAGCAAAGAGTGTCTGCATTTCAACATCCATAGCACACTTCCAATGTGGACAGATAAGTGCCTCACAATAAGCCTTGGGTATTGATTCAAAGGAGATGGCAAAGGCAAAACCGCTTGTAGGCAAGAGAGAGGGCAGCATGGTATAGGTTGTGGGAAAGAGAATGATGGGTGGAAGCACGCGAACCTTTACAGAGGGCAATGGGCAGATCAAGGTCAGGCGGACCTGCAGTAAGACAAGGAGAGGTCGAGGCAAGGCTGGACTGTGGTACATGAAGGTGGCGTCACTGATATACCTAAAGGGGGGCGAAGGCTACACTTGAGGTGAAGAAGGCACCTAAGACATTGAAGAGGGAACAAGAGGTGTGACCACAGGAGTGAGAGGAACAACCTCAGAAAGAGAAATAAGCTCAACAAAACCAAAGAATAAAGGAGTGTCCTCCAAAAATACATCAGCAGACATAATATATCGACAAGAGGAAGGATGATAACAATACCCCTTTTAAGTGTGAGGGTAGCCAAGGAAAAGACAATAGATAGACCTAGGGGACAACTTGTCTAACCCAACAGGCAAGTTTTTGACAAAGGTTGTACATCCAAAAACCTTAGGTGGCAAAGAGAACAACACTTGACAAGGAAAAGAGGTACTGAAGAGGAACAACATCACCCAAAGGAGAAGACGACATACAATTAATGAGGTAGGTGGCAGTGATAACCACATCAGACTAAAAAGATTTAGGAACATTCATCTAAGCAAGTAAAGTGTGAGCAATATTAAGAAGGTGACAATGTTTACGCTCAACAACCTCATTTTGTTAGGAGGAATGTGCACAAGTAGTCTGATGTAGGATGTCACGTTCATTGCAAAGAGTAGTCACCACGATTTGAACAAATTCAAAGGTGTTGTCAGTGCAAAAAAGCTTAAGAAAGGAAGCAAATTGAGTGTGAATTTCATTAAAATAACTACGGACTACATCAAACACATGTTGATGATCTTTTAACAAGTAAATCCATGAGACTCATGAAAAATCGTCAACAAAGACAATATAATACCGATGACCACCAACAGATGTGACCTGGGTAGGGTCCCAAATATCACAATGAACTAAATCAAAAGGACGAACAACAGACGACAATTGACAACTAAGATAAGTAGCATAAAACTACATACACAAAATACAAGACTGACATGAAAAAGGACGAACTGAAACAGAAGGTAAAGCCTTACAAAGCTTGTGGAGAAAGGGGTGTCCTAGGCATCGGTGCCAAAGCAAGTAAGAATCCCCAGAAGCAGCAAAGGTAGCAAGTCCCTATGTAACGCCATCTTGCACCAGGATATACACACCTCGACCCTACTCAAGGCCTAAACCAATTCTCCTACTCATTTGCAAACCATGAAAGGTGCAATGAAAAGAGTAAAAGATAACATAACAATATAATTGCTTAGTGATGGCATTTATGGACAATAAATTAACTGGAAAATTAAGAATGTATAGGACTTTTTCTAGGAAAATAGCTGAGGTGACAGGCGTAGTGCCCTCTCTAGAAATGGAGCAACTACACCCATCTGCAAGAGCAACGGATTGAATATTAGGGCAATGGATAATACATTCAAAAAGAGAGTGATTACTAGATATATGATGAGATGCACCAGAATTAATAATCCAAGTATCATTAGAGGTGAATGTCAAAAGGGAAGGCATACCAATCGAGAGAACATAAGCAACAAAAGCTTCACTATTTTGTTGTGACCTTAGAATCATTAACTCATCAAAATCGACTTGTGTAACCTGAACCAAAGGAGACTAACCCACAGAATCAGTCACTGAACCGAACGATGGGGTGAGTGGAACAATGGGCGAAGGCTAAATGAGCAGTAGGCATAGCGGATGGTTGGCCAAACTTCGCCCAACTGTGATCAGACAAGTGGTTTTTACACCCACAATGGACGCACAGAGATCGCAGACAAATTCCCAAGCCTCACCTGACCAAGAGGCCTCACAGAGGACGAAGGAGGAGAGCTCTAGACGGTGAGGGCTGAAGCATCCATAGGAGAAAGGGGTGCAGGGGAGGCGGTGATTAGACAGAGCACCCGATTGAAGGTGGTTTGCAGTAAAGGAATCGTATCAACGGCGAGAGTTGGACATTAAGATGATAGCTCCAGACGAAGGCAAGCGAGGAAGAGAGTGACCCTGAGCTCCTCGCGATAGCGGCAACGCTAACAGGCAAGGTCGGGTGTGCACAACTAGAAGAGGTCAAGATCGTCGAGCAAGGAGTGAAGGTAGGTGTAGTAACTGTGCAAGTTTCATTGCCCTATCGGTGAGAGAAAAGGCTTTTGTATGTGTCGCAAACGTGGGTGATGCCATAGTCCATGTTGTACATCATGCAAAGGGTCTCCCAGATGTGGTGCACAGGGCGGAGACAGGAGATGATTCGAGTGATATTCTCCTTGATGTTGTTGATCAACCAAGAGCCTGTGAAGATAGTTGTGTAGTTCGTCGCCTTCTGCTCGATAGGATTGTCAGTGAGATGGGTCTCGCACATCTGCAAGACAACAAAGGATTTGAAAGTGTTGGACCAGTAGTGATAGTTGTGGTTGTTTAGTTTGACCCTCGTAACCATGAGTTTGTCAACCCATGACACTGACACCTATTATTCCATGGAGAAGGAAGGAACTGATGACCAAAAAGAGGAGTGCAAAGAGAGGAAGAGGGGACTATATGTAGGTGTCCCAGAACCCGCTCGTCACAGACCAGTGATGAGAAAAAAAAGTGGAGGAGCCGGCAAGCCGCCAATGGAGGAGAGGGGTGGAGAGAGATTAGGGTTAACCAGTGCTCTTGATACCAAATTGAAAGTAATGTGTTGTATTACAAATGACAAGAGTGTACAAGATATATTTACACAATGTTTAAACGAGTAAATGGATCTTAACCCACTTCTAATCACTCTACTCAACAAACATATACTTTGAAACTTTCATCTCAAAAATAAGCTTACAAGCCACAATGAGAAAATGGGGATGTTTGCATTTGACAACTCCATTTTGTTGAGATACACACAAAAGGTTTGATGAATAATTAAGCATGCAAAATAATCTTGGAAGTCATTTTGCAAAAATTTCAAAGCATCCTGAGCGTAATTCAAAATTGATACATTATTTCATTACAAAATTATTTAACATTAAAGCAAGGAGTATATCTTCCAAAAGGTGCATGCAAGACACTCCAGAAAAATCATCTATAAATAGAATGCAATACACATATACTAAGACAGACAAGACATAAGCAAAACCCTAAATATCATAATTTAGTACAACAAATGCACTCTAGTAGACAAAGATAGACATTAATGGATAATAAGGTAATGCTCACTTAACTGACAACAAATATCCACGACAATCCTCACTGAAGCTCATTAAGATGAGGATGATCGAGACAAAATTGCCAATGAAAACAACTTTAACATAGAGGCAAAATCACAAGCCTATGAGGTATCTCATCTTAAGTTAGTAACTAATCTCTCTCACCACATTCATGCCCCAACCAATTCTCTCATTGTCCACAAATCCTCAAAAGCACAACATAAGTAGAAGGTTACACAACAAAATAATTGCTCTGTGTGTGGTGGGGGGGTGAGGGCAGAGGTGGTAAAAAACGAATGTTTTTAGAAGAGGAAAAATCATATGTTAACTATGAATCTTATTGATAATAAGGTTCACCTAGAAGATGAAAAAATGGTACCAAAGGATTTGCCAAAGAAGAAGAAAATAGAAGAGTGCCGGTTAAACAGCCTAGTACCTGTAAGCCTAAGTTTAGGCCATATGAAGAAACAAACCACATGAGTGGTCAGCATGACCTTTTGCTTCATTGGATAGATCTTTCCTTTGAAAAGAGGGATGATGCCTTGCAAAAGTTCCTTGGGCATTATGGAAAGGAAAAGGAAAGGTAGCATCCCATACATTCTTACTACAAAAAATAGATGATTGGTCGTTTCTTCATAATAAGCACATAAGCAGTGCACAGTTTCCATAGAAACATTCCCGCACCTTCAGTGAACTTTGGCAACAAAACCATCATGAAGCATCAACCACATGAAAACACAAACATTGAGGGGGCAAAGGGCCTTGCATCTCCACACAAATTAGAAGAATCACCAGTTATCTCCAAAGTCAGGATCCAAAAGTTTATAGCAATTCCAAATGGAGAAGCATCATGATTTGGAAGATTCCTGTGAAGGAGTATCGTGCTTTGTGCAGGCTAGACGTAATCCCAGAAGCTCTAACATAACAACCATGCCAGGAATTCCTTCTTCCTTCAAATTATGTATACATTGGAGATCCCAGCTTGTTCTACTATCAGTAATGGTATACACTAAAAAGCTCTTCAACTACTACATCTAGTCTTCTAGAAATGGCATATATCCAGGAAAGTGTTGACCAAGTTCCCTTAGTCTAACCAACAGCAATGCCAAATCAAGATGTGCCATCCATCATCAAGTCTGAACTTCAAGTTAGCAAGAAAAGCATTCTGCACTGACAGTAAGCCCCATTAAGAAAATAGAATCAGCAGGTTTTGACACCCTTGACCCACTCAAAGTGTTACCATACCTGCTACCAAGAATGCTTCCCCCATAGAGAATCTTCATTTTGCGCCCATCACCACCACTTGCAAAGTAGATCAATATTAAACCTTCTAAGAGATCTATTCGCAAGCCCCCCTTTGATCAAGGGCTTGCACACATCCTGCCAAGCCATAAGTTGTAACCCAGAATCACTCTGATGCACCACACCATAGCAAACCCTTGAAGATATTTTCAAGAACGTTAATAACTCCTTGTGTGAGACAAAACACAGACATATGAAGACCAGAATGCAGCCAAAACACTTTTAAGCTCTGTCCCTCCTAACTAAGGTGAGGTGTCTTCCAGTGACACAAATGCCTTTGCACTTTGTCGACAAGGAATTTCCACTCAATGATCTTAGGCCTCTGAATTGTCAATTGGGAGTTGAGGACATCCAATTGTAGCAACCTTTAACAGTGAAGCATCCCTTGCCCCCAGATGACCAAACTAAGGCATCTTTGTCAGCAACAGGAGGATCAAGCTTATATGATGAGCCCAGAAGATAAGCAACCTGAATTAGCCCATTCTATAAAGGTTGTGACAAAAATTCATGTTCCGTTCCCTAGTGTTTGAAAAAGTCCACCCTCATTCAATGTATCCAAGGAAAGTAATCACACCTGGTAAACAGTAACACTAGAAAATCTAACTGGCCACACAAAAAGAAAGCACCAAAAATGATGTATTTTGGTACATAAGTATTCCCACCACATAGTTGGCATGATATATGCAACCAGGCAAGAGTCACCGCTAACTCCTAGTCAAGTTGGCAGCAGTGCTAGAGAACTAGATAGGAGAAGTTGTGGCACTGAACAACCTGGATAGGAGCTCCAGAAGTTCTAGAGGGCTTGGACAATGGCACTAAGCAGCAGAGACACAAGAGGCATGATCAGCAATGGAGGATGGACATAGTCAGGGCTGCTGTGTTTTCTTCCATTTTAGTTAAGCTAGGCTATTGATCCATGCCAAGGAGAGAAAATCAGAGAGATCATTTTTCTAAGTTGAAACTAGTTATCCATTGAGGCACTAATCTCAATGTAGGACTACTACCACATTATTAATACATAATAACCTGAACATGGAAAATTCGAACATAAACACATATTTGATCTAGATCCATATAGCATCATAATCCCCATGGATCCAACCAAAAACACAAAAGCGTAAGATACTTTCTTTGAAGAACTAGAAAAGGGTAAGATGATTTGAGAAAGAACTAAGATACCTTACAAGCATTTTTTCTCATTAAGGCGCTGAAGTTGCTACTATGAGTTACTTGATGAAGAAGAAAATAAAGCAAATGCCTTCTTTGTTTTTCATGTTCATCATCTTGCAAAGCTTCAAGGGACTGCATCGCAGATCAATATAAAGCAACAAACTGCAACAGTGAGTAACTAAATTTGCTGTTCAAAAACAAATAAGAAATTAGTTCCATGAATCACCAACTGTAAAAACTATATTTAAATAACATGCCTGTAGAAATGGCAGGAATAAATCAAAAATTTCCTTATGGATTTTTTCATCCCGAGTATGAAAACACTGGCCCAATAAAGTGTTGCGCATCATACTTGGTGATAAGGTTGTTCTCAACCAAAGCTTACAACCTAAACATATGTCAGGAAACAGAGAACCATTTACAAAATTGACGAAATATATTTCATGATACATTGGTGGATAAAGGGTTGTTAAAAGCATACCTAGCATTTCAAAGAATAGCCTTAAACAAGTTACTGCATGTGAAAATTCAGGAGTATCATCACTGATGTGGTTCAAAACAGAACTAAGGAATATGGGGTGCTTCTCCAGTATCCCTTCCTCAAAGGCTGGTGACTCTAGAAATCCAATCCTTTGAATCATAGAACATTTTTTCCCAAGAATGAATATTACTTCTGAAGAAAAATGAATATACTAACAAAGATCATGATTTACATACAGTGCTTTGAGCCCAAGCCAAGCAGTCATGCGCTCAGGACAGACTCTTGGCCTTGAAGTAGAATCCAAATCTGCTGGCAAGACCTCAGTCTCGAAAATTACCATGCATTTCCTCAACAGTGGCTGCAATGGTTCCAAGTCCACTGCTTTCCTATAAAGAAGTGATAATATAAAATTCAAGACCTAACCAAATATACCTGTATGAGACTTAGTTTAAAGCAACCAAAGAAACTTAATGGTAATGAAGATAAGCCAGTACATGATTCTCATCGAATAATAAGAACAAAGGCAATGCACGATGACATTCATGACGGAAATATCAATAAATAAAGAATGGCAGTGATTTATATACGTCTACATAATGATTTATGACATAAAAAGCAACTCTAGTCAGAATATGGGAGTATTAGCTTTGAGTGCAATGATTGCTAAACTTGTGCCCTGCAAAAAACTCATTTCAAATGCACAAGTTCTATGTAACCATGTATAACATTTCCTTCTTATGATTAAAGATCCCATACCTCAGCTTTCCTAAGCATCCAGCCAAGCGAAGACCAATAGCACGAACCTTTGAATTTCTAAAAAAAAGTAATGCATATACTCCCTAATAAAAGAGAGAAATTTGTTTATAGAAATTCTTCTAACAGTGTCAATATATGATCTTAATCAAAATTACTGGATATTTTCTTTCAATAAAAAATTACCGGATATTGTTGATGCCCTGCAAGTGATAGCTCATGAGAATTATCAATTGCTTCAATAAATCTTTCAAACTCAACTACTAGTGACTGGTCATCTAACAAATTGGGAAACATCAACACCTGCGCATGGCCAAAAAATAGCTCAGCAATCTGAGAAAATTATGAATGCAATAAATCATCATAGCTGAAAAATGTTTATATATGCTTTCCAATAAATTATGTATTGCATCATATAAATAAGAGAAAATGTCAACATAAGAATGTAGAATAGTTCATGATAATTATCAATTGATTCAATAAATCTTTCATACTCAGTAATAACAACTGTAATAATAAAATCAGTAAATTATTTTATTAAATGTTCTAATTGATTGAAGTAGGTAACAGTGCTTATCAATTAAAAAGGGAGTTCACATAACTTGGGTAAAAATCTGTCACCATGACATTGACAGCACAACTTCTCAGAAAAGCAATATGTATGTCCTTGGAGAAGAGACAGCAAGCCCAGAAGAGTTTTCTGGTGTATCAAACACAGCTTTTTTGTATTTTGGTTGTTGTAATCACTTATTTTGCTAAAACTTATCCTAACGGTGGTATGTCATGGTTGGGATGTACAAAGTAGCCTTTAATAAATGAATTATCATTTTCAAAAAAAATGATAAAGATCTGGCTTTTCTACATGGAGATCAACTTCAACATGTATCAAGCAAAAATTTTATTCACAAGCAATATTGTAAAACATGGAAATCAGACATTATACAGAGTGAAGAAAGAACCATCATTTAAAAATGGATGTTTGAATGGGAATTTTTGAAAAAAATGATATAAGTTAAAAATAAGTTTTTAAAAATACCTACAAATGCAAAATACATTTAAAAATATACAAATATTAGTTGTACATCTATGGCTGTATTCAAAATATCTTGTTGAAATCAGAGCTGAAGGAAACATAAATTAAGTATGACACCATAAATTTACAATGTGAAAAACTAGAAACCATGTCCAAGATAAAGTGAAGTTTAAACTTTAAAATACAATCCATAAGTCACAAAGTTCAAATTCCAAATCATTGAGAATCTTCATCTAATCAATCCTCGGTATCATCCTCTGGTGGGAAAGGCTCTTCATCAATATGAGGTACAATCAGCACTTTTGATTTAGACTCCAAACTCCAAAGCATCTGCAACTACAGAAGTCTCTCCAACTATCCCTCAAGTCAACACAGATCTTATAAAAACCTCTTCATCATTTGGATCAAAGCCATGCATCCATTCATGCACATGTTCATCCTCTAGTGCAATCAAGGGGTACATCTTAGAATTGTCTTTCTTTGAGATCACTCAGTTTTGAATTGAATTGAACATAAACTAGATCATTCAACTTCATTGGAACTAGTCTGTTCCTTTTTTACATGAATCTGAAAATTGACAACTTATATCTTTCAAAAATCTCATAATTAACAAATTATAAAATCCATTTCACATAACATCTTAAATGAACTCCAATTGCATTCACAACCACAAGATGCACAAGTAAAATTCAAAATCCTAAGCACCATATTTTGTAAGTTGAGTGTTTGAGTCCCTCAATTCTCCCACCATGCAACTACAATGGAAGAAATATATATAATTAGCTTAAACATGAAATTGAGATAGAATCCTACATGACATAATTTTAAATAAACATATTAGACTAGTGGACTCACCAGTCACCAATATCCAATTTAGGAGATAATCTTTTCCTTATGGCCATATTCTTTGCTATTTGTCCTCCTTTCTTATACATGCTGAGTTCAACATTCATAATGCAGTCATGTGTATCATCACACTCTCAAATGCCTTCCATCACCAATGCAATGTCTTCTTGTTTTATGTCATTATCATTAAAATAATATGGATCGAAAGTAACTTGCTGCATGCAAAAGATGATGTAATCTACCAAGCTTATACAAATTGGCATCATCATCACAAACCTTAGCAATCTCCTCCTTAGCAGTCAACATAACACAAAAAATGAATCCCATACCAAGTTTCTTGCCACTATCAACAAGCCTTAGCATCTTAACCAAAGGATGAAATAATTGAAGCGCCAATGTTACACTATTCCAAAATTGTCCACTAGGTACAGTAGATCAGTAGATGTTACCTTAATCCCTTTATAGCATGCTCTGACCAGTTCATATTGGACCATTCATCTAAAGTGAACTCAATCTCAACTTCTCCTTTTTCTTCAAGAAACTTTGCAAGCTATGAAAGGATGTGGCAAGTCTCACCAAATATTTGCTTATTGCATTATCCCAACGAATTCAATTTGTTCTAATGACTATATATGAACATAATTAAGACCCTTGCTATTCACTGTGCTGTAATGACTACATATGAACATGATTAAGACCCTTGCTCTAGCAATAGTGCTCTTAATCCTATTGATAATGCCAATCCCTTCAAGCAATAAATCAATGCAATCAGCTGCATAATGTCTCCGGAAAATATGTGGTCTCTTCTCCTTCAACAAATATGAAGTTTCTATATTCACTGAAGCATTGTCTATGTCAACTTGCATAACATGGAAGCCTCATGCAATTGTCTTAAAATTTTAAAAATATATTCTGCATTATGTTTCTCACTTGAAACATCAACTAAATGAAGAAAACCCACACATTTGGTGGCATTCACACATAAATTCATGATGCTTCTCCCTTTTCAATCTGTGCATACATCTGTCATCACTGAAAACAACTTCCATGTTTCTATATATTCTTCCAAAATTACCTGAGTACTTTCAACAGCCTTTTTTAATAATGTCTTACAAAGTTCACACATTGATGGCCCTTCAATTCCTGCACCATAATCACCAATTGCTTCCAACATTGTAGTGAAACTTTTTAGCGTAATAGGATAAAAAGAGATACTCCATGGAGAAATATGTGTGCTCTATGTATTTTCTTCATTGTGCTGTTGATCTCAAGTTGCTTGTTTTTCTCTCTATTGTTTACAACTTCAGCATAATCACACCCCATCAATCTAGTGCATTTATCCATTAGTCCTAGAATGTGTGCATTTGTTTAAGTTGTATTTTGAACATCTTCACTTTCATGCACAGAATCTCTTAATTCTTGTTGAATGATCTTCTTCTTTTCTTTCTTTGATTTTTTCACTCATGAATGAAATCATCTTGATCATCACCTCATTTGGAACTTGACCACATTAATTGCAATCACCAACCATGTGAACCAAGTATTCCTTGAAACATGATATGCCACTAGGTTTTTTCCCACAAAAGTTACACTTGATCCACACAGGATTTTTACAATCTATTGCTTTACAATACTTTCAAACTGAATCAGTTGCACTAAGATTCAAAACTAAACTTGAAGGAATGAAGAGAAAATCAGATGAAGGCATCTCAATTCTTAACTAATTAACAAAGAACAATAATCCACTGTTTACAAAAATATATTGTTAACGATTAACACACACAAAATTCAGATTAAATATCAAAATAACTCCAAATAACCTACTGTTTCATTTAGAAATCATCTTATAATTTGTGAAAAATATTCATTCTATAAACAACCTTAAAATATTGGAAATTATCTCAAACAAATAATGACCAATTTATCCACCAATGTATTTTTGGAAGTAAAACAAATATGAAAGTCACATGAGAACTCACAACTAGATTCACACAAGGACTGAAAAATGGATACCTAATCCCTAACTCTAATCAAGTACTCCAATATACGTTTTTTTCACTTGGATCCAATCAACAGCCATATAAGCGATAAAAGCAATCCATATAAACATAAAATACACGTTTATATGGTCATTTATTCATCTTTTTTAGGGTTAGGGTTAGGGTTCATATAAACTGCCTTTTCCAACATTGTTCGCAAATGGCAAAACTTCACTTAAATGTATAAGCATTCATAGATTTTTACTAGAAATATGCATGTGCTGACAGGAGTATTATTATGGACAACATTTCCACAAAATTTCCTTACTCACATTCATGTCAAACATTTTTTCTGCTTTTAGGGATCACATGCCAACTGACATTCATACTTATCAAGTGCCACCTAGGCAGCATGACCAATGTTTAAAACCATGATGCCAGCATGTAGTTGATATAGGTCTAACATGGGTCTATTTTCTTCCAGAGATCCAAAAATGAGACCCTTTCATTTCTTTCTCCCTCTGATTTCTCTCCTCTCTTCCTACTATTTTTCTTCATGTATACAAGCATACAACTACTGCTGCCTAGCTGGAATCCAAACTTAGTTGGTAGCACCTCTCCAGAGAGAGGATTTGGTGAATAAGGTGAAGCCAAGAAAGCTTCCACCAGCTTTCTTTGAGTGTTTATGATATGTGAAATTGAGAAAGGCTCACATTTGGTAGATAAGAAAGATGAACATCTAGTGTTGTCATTTTCATTTTATAGATATCCATCTTTCTAGAAACTATGATACAGTATATTGTTTAGCTAAACAGAAAGAAGATTTTCAAATGTATTTTTCTATTTGACAGCATCTAGCTCAATGGTTAGCATTGCATGGATTGAAGACATTCTTTGAGAAATTCCCAGATGATACTTGCACATATGTAGTATAGCTCATTTGATTAGTTGATTGGATTTGTTTCATAGTTATTTTCCCATACTAATCACTCAAAATTTGGTGGGTAGTGCACATGTTATCCATGCTGCATTTTTACAAGACTTTCTCAATTTTTAGACAGCTTTTAGAAGTATTTCTAGCGTTTTGAATAGTTATGCTGCATAAGAAACCTAAGGCTGATGACCTAGTCACTCATTTGTTTGGATCTTTAGATAGTTGTATGAAGAAATATAATCCACAACTGTGTATCCCGAACTGAATTACCCAATTCATAATTCAAGGGCCAAGAATATCTTCATGATTTAAGAAATTACTCCTGAGCAAGACCCACCATAACAGAAGTTATGCTTACAGAAGTTATTGTTCACACAGAAGTGTATACTACAAAAAAGGTAAAAATATAATTAATCAGACATTAATTATTTCCACAAATGATGAAGTAAAATTGTTTTTTATAGTAATTGTCAGATGCGTACTTCAAACATGATGCTGATGACCTCAGCACCATGACTTTCAGGATCATATGCACTTTGGGAAATCCTTGCATTGATTTCTTGTAGATGTTCTGTCACCCTTTCCTCATCAAGACGTTGCAAAGTTTTTAAAAGAGGTCCAACTGTCTCAAATTCATATTCCACAGAGTAAGTATCCTGAGCCTGATGGTGCAGACAGATGCACTGAGTGCACTGGCGAAATTCTCTGGAAACCCGTCTCCATACAAGTTTGAGAGGCGAGTCAGGTTTCTTGTCTTTATAGTAATTATAAAATGTCTCCAAAAGAGGTCCCATCAGATCCAAGAATCCACACCAAAGATGCATTTCCACTGGGGAACCAATCAAAAAGTGGAAAGCATCCAAAAACCTGCGCCAAAAGCAAAGTTAAGAAAAATGGAGCCATCAGCCACAACGTGAATACTGCAAGACAATCCTAGCTGCGGATGCGTAACAATTGTAGCCTACGATGTTGTTTTTTTCTTCCTCTTATATTTTCGTTTGCCATTTTGTGTCCATTCTACTTACGATTATTTGATAAGCAACCAAATGCACGAAGAAATCGAATTAAAAAATGGAAGAACGTGGGAACTTTTACCATTTTTCCTTCATCTGGCGAATCGTCTGTTGTTTGGAAGGGGGCAAACTGCCATCGTCTTGTTCGTCTTCCGCTTCCTCGATCCATTTCCATCGTTGCAAGAGATCTTCTCTGTTGCTATACCCTCTCCGCGCCATGGATGACGATATCAAACCCTCGGCCCGCTATATTCCACCACTTCTTCGCTCTAGGTATTTTTTCTTGCAGTATTTTCTGCTGTCCATCTCCCCCACGAGCGCTAAGCGAGAGATGATACATCATATATGTACGTCGCCGCATCTGTGGAATTACAAACATGCCCTCCATGGCGGGAAAGATAGACATGTAATTCTTTTTTTTTCGCAAGTATTAATATTATTATATCGCAGAATGGCATACGTTGGATTGGACGCGTATCACGGCATTTTTATTTTTTAACTTTTATTTTTTAGCCTTTTAATAGATACGCTGGAAGCGTAACCCCCACGTCTTACATAATACTTGAAGAAAAAAAATTAATTCCGACAAAAATTGAAAATGATACAAATAAATTTACAACAAATGTATTTGTGCATGTGATGCAAAATGGTGTGAATTGAAAATGTTTATATAGGTATAAGAATTTACAGGAATTAAAAATTTAAAAATAAATGATTTTAAAATTTAATATGATTAACGTTATAATTTAAATACATAATATTATTATGTTAAAAATAAATAATTTTATAAAAAAATTATAAAGAATTTCTGTAAATTAAAATATTTAATATTTCGAAGATAATGACCACATAAAAAAACATATTTTTCTACATATATATATATATATACGTGAATTAACTTTAATATCATGTAGAATTTTATTGTTAAAATTAGCTGACGATGAGAAGATTTCATATGATACTAAAATCAAACTTGTATATTCTATCGTGTGTAAGCTATTAAGAAAAAAGAAAATGCATTTTAATGACAAAAATCCACAGAAATGGACAACAACTCTTATCAAGTATGAAATCTTGATTCCATGAAATTTAACTGTAAATTATCGTTTCCAGGGGATTCTAAAACTTTTATTGTGAGCTTTTTCAGAGTTTAAATTTTTTCTTTCTTTTCCATAGTTTAATTTCAATTAATATATTATTCATACAAATTCCACACGTGCTTTGTAATTTTCAACTTAATTTGATTATAAATGTTGCAAGTGCCTACAACAAAAATACCTTTTGTTTATATTTAAATTGTTTATGTACTTAATGAGTAACCAGAGTTGTTTAGTTTATTTAACTGACTCAACTTGTTTAAATTATTACCTACCATAAAAAGCATATAATTAACTAAAAAGTGAATAAATATATGTGATATCAGGGGTGGAAATGGCAGCGATGTATGGTTGGAAATGAGTGAAATGCCAGGGGTTTTTTGGTCAATTCGCACCCATGTAATTAAATTTTAAAGAAGATCATTAAAAACAGATTTGAAATAAAACGGATATCTACCATAGATTCAGAAGCCAAAGAAGCATTTAGTGAATTACAATACATATTGAAAAAATAATCCTATGTTATATAATAATATTTCAAATATATGAAAATATTTTAAATATGTTGGTGTACCATAAACGAGTTATTTATGTTTAGCCCAAAATTAATAAATGTCATAATTTGGTTAGCTAAATGACACTCATATTCAATTCTGACTTTATTTATATGTCTATGAATGTCTATGGGTATATGCGCATAAACTTATTTTAATATCATTTTGAAATTTTATGTCAAGAAAAATTGAAGGATCTATCGTAATATAAATTTAAATTAAATTTCTATGTTAACTATAATGAAACTATTTAAACATTTATAACCCCAATCTTGTTCATGAACGAATTGATGGATTGAATTTGCAAGCCATGACCCATTTTATCATGTCTACTTGAGACAAAGCGTTAGAAATAAAGATCTATGGTCCTTATCTATTTTATCTGATTAATCCAACATTAGCATTGCAACCATTTATCTCACTTGCAGGTTTTTAAGACGTGCTTAATTTTTGTTAGTGTGATTTTATGTAATCATGACAATCACACAAAGTTCCCAAGATAAATCATAAAGATTAATGAGAAAATACTCAACTCACACAATGTAATTCCCTTGTTCTCAGCATGTTCGTCAAAGTAAAGACCATGTTAATGACACAAAAAATGAGAAATCAAAAAGCATCATTTCCAAATATTGCAGAATGTCAAATATCAGTTACAGAATGAGAAATAGATGGGATAAAATCAGGCTGAATGTTGCATTCCACAATTACCACATGGCAAGTTTTTGCACAAATTAATTGGAACTGATAAGGACAAATCTAAATCAAGTAAGATGACATGAGATTCCAACTGATCCTCATGTGGGAAGGCATTGGCGCCACAAGGTGCAGGAGGTCTGGTTTGTTTTCAAGTTCCGGACGCCGCTCTTGCAGTTCGCCTGAGCTGCTGAAAAACTTGGCAATGTTGGGGAGCACGATCTCCCTGCAATGTAGATGGAGTAGAGGAACTTTGGATAAGACACTTCCCTTCTGGACTGGTAAACGTTCTGGCCTGCGTAGTCTGTAGGGTTCTCCAGAAAATGGCTCGTAGTCTACTTGAGGCATTTGCGCCCATCTTCGGTGCACATACCACCCATATTTGTAGTCCCCAACGATAGGTGTACCTAATGCCTCTGCACAATGTGCTCGAAGCTGAAACAGACATTGCAAAGTTAAATAGTTTGATTAGGTGCTTGATGTTAGGATGGGCAAGTATCTGGTATGATCAAAGTAGCACAATCATGGCTCAATTGGAAATACAGGGCAGTTTATCTAGAAATACTTTTAAAAAGCTTCTCGAGATGTTCTTGTATTTTCTTATAAATGCATAAGAAGATAGAAACAATTGTATGAATTAATTTACTAGATGGCAAGAGACAATATTCTGATGAAAATATAATGCAACATAGAATTATAGTTAGAAGGGTGAGAAATCAGTAGTAGTAGGATATGAATTACAAATTGCATACAGCTTTTTATAGACGTCCAGCTTAGGAATGACTTGTTCAAAGGCCATGTACAACCCTAGGATGCATATTTCCCCATCCTTGCATCCAGTACAAGGAGCTGATGTGATTTCATAATGCCGTATGTTTTTGAACTGTGGAAACTGAATTGATGGCATATACCAAAGAAACTGAATTGATCTATATCAAATGCATCTTGCAAAGTCTAAATTAGTGCAAAGCTTCCACAAACTAGAAAATCTTGTACCAAGAAAACATATGTATTAGTCCCACGCCAATAGTGCACACGTTTACTTTAAAGGATACCTGATGTTTGCAACCAGTGAGAGGACAAAGCTCAACCCAAGAGCATCCATTTATGGTAGGCCCCATTACTCTATATTCAGTAACAGCTTCTTGAGAACCATCTATGCCCGACTGATGAGCTAACACGACCATTTCTGTTTTCCCTTCATTGAGAAAAACCTAAAACAGAGAATAATTGGAATATATAAGGTGATGGGTGTTTAACAAAGCATTGCATGTATATAAATTTTGAATACTCCACACGGCCCCTAGACTTTTTAACCTTGCTTTTTTGGGGTGTGGGGTTGTAGGGATGAGATCACCTTTGAAAGTGGAGCAGATATAACACCTTCTCTTTCTTTAGGAGAGCCTATAACCAATGCCCAGTACCGCTGAGATGTTGCTTCACAAGCTTCATTCCAAGCCTAGAGATTTCTCAGTCCGCTAGCAAATTAAATTTGCTAATAAAATCAAAAAAGCAACTAGAAAGGTTATTTACTACTTCAAAAAGTGGCATGCCAAAATTCCGCAAAACCGTTCCCTCTCACTACAATGAATTATGATTTTGTTTACAAAAAGAGATTGTTTCGTTTTTAAGACCCATAGAAAGTCATTTTAGATCAACATTTCTTTATGATTGATATCCATAAAGAGAAGAAGAAAAAAATAAACAAAAAAGCTATCTCAGAAAAAGGATGTTGGAAGCTCCCTTTTCTGTTTCAAGCTTTGTTTCTATAAAAACTCCAATTTATAATTTATCCTTTGGTCTTTGAATGCATTGTACTGGTAAAAAAAATGTTGTAAAATTTGCCTAAGTCAAACAGATTTGAAGGTTGTTCATGTCTTTCCTAGTTTTGTAAAGGTAAATGACAATGGAAAACTAAATGAAGAAGCATACGTTCAACAATGATTTTGATACTGCAAGCATCATGTTGCCATTGTTTCAATATGAATAGCCATGTCCATTCTGCCACAGCATGATCTTCTCTGAAAAAGAATATCTAGAACCTAAATTGTTTAAATTTCATCAATTTGAATTCTTCAAAAACCAACAGGCACCCTGACATAGGTATGAAAGGGTGCAAATGTATTGTTTACGACTGACAAATAGAACTAACCAATCAGCTATTGACAGTTGAAATTAGTTTACAAGCATTTATCAGTTTGGTTCTCAATTTCTAGAACCATTAAAAATATGGTTCAGCTGAACTGAACACGCACACATGTACGTGTAAAAGTTCATTTGCATTTCTGAAAGATTGACCTAGTACATTGGATCTTAATCCAACTGTTACTAACAAAACAATCTATATACCACTCGTGGCTGTTGCTTGAAAGTACGAAATTTCAATTTTTTTTAAATTACATTTAGATATGGTAATTAATTATTGTAATCTCAATTTGGTTTCCTAAAATAATTATAATTCTATCTTAAAAGTACATGTAATAATATTTACTTCTTATATACTTTCTTTTTCTGAATAAATTGGAAATAAATATTTTACATTGTACAATTTATGGTATTTATTGTTTCAGACAAATCTACACAAACATTGGATCATAAAAAATTGATTTCAACCATTAATGACATGAGTGGAAGAATCATTGGGACTATTTGACAAAGTGGAGAGAAACCTTTATGACATTTGGAAGAGGCATGAAAGAGGAAGCTTTACAAACAACAAAGAATAGATCCTTTAGTAAGATGCCTCAAGTGCAACAAAAAGAGGATTGTGGGGGAGTACAAGGGCTGTAGAGCAAGAAAAGATCGGCCTAAGAAATCCTACCACCAATGTGCTAGACCCAATGCACGGAGCTTCCATGAATATGTCGTTTAGAATTGGATAGGTACAATTCTATGCAGTCTTACCTCTGTAAATGGAGATGATGTTTTCTAGGATTCAAACTTAGGAAGTCTAGGCCATAATGCAATAACCTTAGGAAGCTTTTTTTAAAAATAGGTTTGGATTCTTTCACTGTACGTGCCAACGTGCAGCCATTTCTGCAATCAAACACCGGTGCTCTTTGTCAGAGCAATGTACATTTGTCATTTGTAGACAATGAAGGAAAGATGAAGCAGATGAAAGGTGGCACTTGATATATAGGAGCTGTATTTCTTAAGGTAAAAAGTGCACGATTGTCCCAACATTGCATCTCCTCAATATTGTTGCCAAACATCAATCCTCTAACAGCAACACTCTTCTATGGTGTGCTCCAACATGGAGTGTGCACAGTGGTCACTCAGTTGAACTGTAAACAAACGGGAACCTACCATTGTCCAAGGCTCATCCTTTGTTCCTGTACTATCGTCAAAAAGGGTTTAATTTGTTTTTAAGAAATATTGTACAATCATGGACATGGATTGCGAGGGGGAGAAAGGGAGGAGACGTAGCACATTTTAAATAATTTATGTTAACATATTTAGGTTTAAGGTGAGCTTTAGCCTTTCACCATTTTGGGCTTGCAGAAAGACCCTTTCCTGAAAATTAGTTGAAAAACAGCCAAATATAGTTTGTAGAATCAGATATCATTTCACCATCTCTACAAACATGTTAGGTGTCTCAGAAAACAGTACACAGCTATCACACAGATGAGTACCTCAGAGGAAGTTTTTGCCAGGTTTATATTAGTGAACAACCAGTGAAGGCGAGCAAAACTATCATTAGAGCGAGCCATCAACAGTAAGCCACTACTCTCTCTATCCAGCTTATGGACCTAAATGAACAAGCAGAACATGGTTAAAAAAAACAACAAACTTTGGCATGAGGTATTCATCACTAACTGAGAAAATCATATTATATTTTTTTACAATCAAGGAATATGTTTTTTGTTGAGCAGTAACAAGATATATTAAAATCAAGAAATACAAAGGGCCTGCAAAAACCACAGGCTGTGTAAGAAAAACAAAATACTAAAGTTTTTCAACACCAAAAGTACAGAAGCAAGAGATTCAAGAAATGAATAATGTACAACTCAGAGTTTTCAACACTACACACAATTTAAAAGAAAAGATTCTTGAAACATACTAGCTTAGGCCCCTCTCCATTGCCATATGATAGTGCCGCCGCAGCTAAGGCATCCATGCTGTTATGAACAGGTAAGTTTCCCTAGAAGCATTTTTCAAATAGTAAGTTTCCCTAAAAAGAATACAAAAAGTAAAATAATCAAGTATATAGCTTTTAGCATGAACAAATAGTTCAGGGAATGACACAACATTCACTCTAACACATTATTTACCCCTTACTCTCCTCACTCTCAATAACCGGTAAGATAAAGCCTCTTACCTTCACTGGCAGCTTTGGTGGCTTATTTAGAACAATTACGGCAGGATCCTAGTTTCCACAAATGAACAGTACTATGAATACATATAACAAATGCTAGTTTCAAACAAATGGGGAGGCATACCTTGTAAAATACAAGCCTTCGCAAATAATCAATTTCATCTGCATTTGGGTGTAAAGTTGCACTTGGAATGGTGTCATATCTTTTGGAGACCTTGCTTTCTGCAATTGATACTGAGACATATAACCTAAGTCCAGGCACCATGGGCTCATGATGTCTAACCTATGACAAACAAGTTGAGACATGGCTAAAATACCAATCAATCAAATGATGATAATAATAACAAATTGTGCAATAAATACATCTATTATCATAATAATAATAATAATAATAATATAGAAAATAATAAACAAATTTATCTAATATGGAATGGGAGTAGTGTCAACTGAGGACAAGATGAGAAAAAATGATCTCAGTTGAAATGATGATCACTACCATAGACCATAGCAGGTATAAAAGGAGTCAAAGAATACCAAAATTACATGCTTAGAAATAGTGAGAAAAAATATCTAAAATTATATAATCACAAGGAATATAATAGCAAATAGAAATAAACAAAGAGTAAGAATTCATGTTGTCAACTGCATATAGTGGGTTTAAGGCATTGATTGTTATTTATGAATATTGAAGCTGAAACATGTAAAAGTATACAACTCAAAAACTGGTAAATTGAAGAATTGAATTATTTCCTGTTGTTGATTTACTAAGATTCCTTTTAACTGTAGGATACAAAAAACAGGTGAAGAATAATATAATACCTGTCTCATGTATGGCATCCATTGTTGCTTTGCCTCAAATTCAACACCATCACGAGAGCATTCCACCTTGACCTGTGTAGATAAATATAGGAATAATGTGGATGTCAATTGAAATGTGCCATAACAATAAATATAGGAAGAAACAATCTGATGATACAAAAGCATGTTGGGATATGAACAAACTTCAATCATGTGTTAATTCCATCACGTGGAATGACAACATTGATCCTTTCTAAAATTTGGTTCTTTATCAACATGCCGAAAAGGTTCTCCCTTTAAATGGTATATAATACATAGCTTGGATATATCAAAAATCATTCTTTTTTAATGGTGGACATCAAAAGTACATATATAGCGGAAGAAAAAATTTAAATTTATGTAATTTAACTAAAGATTTGACCACCCGTCAAAAAAACCTAAATATTTGACCATAAATAGAAATGCCTAGAATAAAAGGATTTATATAGCCAACCTCATGTAGTAAGACTACAGTTCAGATTGTTGTTACAAAAAGTATATACACCATTGATCAGTAAGAAGGATCTTAAAATTGGCAGCTGAAATTTGTGCAAGATGCATTGCTCCTGTCTCTCCAAATAAATAGATCATTCATTCAGACTTTTCCATTACCTAGTGAAATCCTAATTGCAAAGGGTAGATGCTTCTGTTACTTGAATAATTACCACATATGTAGAAAGTTAGTGTTTGGGAATATGAAGCCTCTCAAATTTTGCATAAATCAAGTGGTGAAATGTCCTCGTTACATGTTGAGGCATAACAAGAGCATTGATTCCATGTGGCCAGTGAACCAAGAATTTCTCAGAACATCAAATATGTAGCTGTTATCAAGTCACTTGTATATTTAAATTTAGAAAGCATCTATCTTTCCTGTCCTGTGAAAGAAACTGTCAGATAATGAAATAGAAAGGTATGTGTTGCAACATCTGGTAGCGCACTTGCTTTATAAGAAAAGAAGGCCTGGATTTGAGACCAGGCAAAAACACCACCAATATCAGAAAAAAGCAGGTGTCAAACAGCATCTTTTTACAAAAGCATGCAGATGAAAAGGAACGTTCTTGTTAAAAATCATAAAAAACAACTACTTCGATTGATGGATGGAAATGGTGAAAACGTACATAACCACCATACCAGCCCCTTGTTGAAGTGGTCCTGTATGACGGAAGGAGGCACATCGGCAAAGTAGTACTTGAGCCATGTTACAGCCGTGACCCTTGAGGTCTTCCTGGACGGGACAGCAGCAGCACTCTTCCTACCAGGCAAGGATGTGGACGAGGTGAAGGAGGCAGGGAAGGGCGGCAGCTGGAGTAACTGGCGGGGTTTGGGGCCTCCCTTCGGGCTACCGAGGTATGCCACGCTGTTATTGGAGACACGTATCACCTGAGCTTCCGTGGGACGCGGAGGCGCCACCCTCGAGTAACCCCGAATAGACGCCGGCGATCGACGACAAGCGGCCGCTTTCCGGACCAACATGCGTTTTCTCCGAACGGAATCGTGCGCCGTTCCAGTGCACGGGAACACAGATATTAGCGTGTAAGGATTTGTATTATAAAAAATAATAAAAATATAGATTAAAATTGTCAATATTTTTTATTAATTTTTATATTTTTAAAGACATAAATCTTTTTTAAAATTATTGTTATGATTCTTTCTCGAAGGGTTATTTTTCGTCTACGGAATTTTCCCAAGAAATGTCAATATCAAATGATTTTAATATATGATAAAATTTAATTAATTTTTACTCAAATATCTTAAAAGTAATTAATATTTACGTTTATTTGCAACATATAACATCAAATTAAATACTTAAAATTGCAATTAAAGAAATCCATCTGAAAACAACATCGAAATTATTAAAGTTATAGCCTCCCATGTTCGTTGATGTAGAAGTTCATTAATGTAGCTTGCAGACATAAAAAAAATAAGGAGGAGAACGAAGAATATAGATATTTTTAACAATGAAAAGGAACGAGATGACGGTTTCATCGGGTAAAAGAGATTTTTACTTTAATTATCATGTATCGTTAAATTTTTACGGTAATTTATCGTGAAATTAGATTTTTATAATAAAATATTATTTTAAATTATTAAATATTAACTTATTTATTTTTAAAATAATACTTTCGTTATAATAAAAAGATGTGTACCTTTTTATAACGTAGAAAATGTTAACATCGTAAAAAATATTCTTGTAATATATTTTTGCCTAAACTTCCTTTATATTATTTGAACCTAAATTTTCTCTACACATCAAGGAACTTTTTTTTATAAACCATCAAAACTTCTTCTAAACCATTGAAATTTTCTTTACGCACAGTCTGAACTTTATCTGCGCCACTAAAATTTCCTCTACATCGTTTGAATTTTCTTCGTACTACTAGAATTTCCTCTTCACTGCCTAAACTTCATTTGCACTACTGGAATTTTTTCTAAGCACCACCAACATTTCCTCTATAAATCACTAAAACGTTCTCGCATTACCGAAATTTCCTCTTTGAACCACTGGAACTTCCTATGCACCATCAGAATTTAAGCACCACCAGAATTTTCTCAATGAACCATCAAAATTTCTTTTACACCATCGGAATGTCCACACTACCTAAACACCATTGTAATTTTTTCTAAATTACTAAAATTTTCTCTATACACCACTTAAACTTCTTTTATATCATTAGAATTTTCTCTACATATCACCAAAATTTACTTTATGTACCATCGAAATTTTCTTCAAATATAAGCTTTTTTTTAAAAAAAAATCTTACAGAACACAAACCTACCGATATTTTATAATAATTATAATAAAAAAATTACTCCAAAAATCTTTACAACCCGACATATAAAAACAACAAGTGATTATCAGATCAGTTTCACGGGCAAAGAAGGATTTTGCAATTACAAAAATAAAAGTCAAAGAAAAGGTTTTTCATAAAAGTCGGATAGGGTGGCATTTGAAAATGAAGAAAATGTGATTTTTTTTATATCACGAGAAATTTTAAAAATACCTTTTAAACCCTATTTTCAGCTTTTATTGCATTTTCACAACCCATGCTCTTCTTCTCTTTGCGTGTTAAACCCTAGCATTCTCTCCATGTGTAAAAAAGACGATAAAAACAAATATTACGTAAAAAAAACGAGAAAGAAAGCGTTCAAAATAAGTATCAAATTCGTTAAAAATAAATTAACAAAAATAAAACCTTCCAAAAAAAGTTTAAAAAAGTACGTAAAAAAATGAAAAAATACTCATAAAAATACTTCAATTTATAACAAAAACACTGTTAGAAAAGGCCTTCAAAAAATACTCGTAAAAATATAAAAAGACATCGTAAAAAATACCCGAAAAAACGAACGTCATTGAATTTTTTTTAAAAAGAAAATGTCAAACAGACCGTGCAAAACGTCGCTCTTCCGGAAGTTGCAACAGGGCGTGTTACCGAACAATCGTATTTATAGATTAAGTAAAATTAAAATTTAAGTTTTTTAAATCAATATTATTCTTTAAATAAGAAATTTCTTTTATTTTACAGTACAAAATTTATTATTAATTATTTATTAAAATATATATTTTATATAATAAAAACTTCTATAAATTTCATTAAAATCACTTCTTAACGCTACTTTACTCAGTAAAAGAAGTTTCCATACTTGCAGAGTCTCTCGTCGCTCCTGCCGCTCGCTCCGTTCAGTGAACGGCGACGGCCGACAAAAAAATACGCCTCCCGCCGCGTCGCAGCTCCGACGGTGACGTCCATCATCACCCTCGGCCGCTCTTCTCCCAACATCACACCCCGAATCTCTGATCGTCCTGCACAAGTCCAGCCTCTCGATCTCTGTCCTCGTTTTTACCGGTCCATCGACCTTCTCCCTTTCCTTTTTTTACCAGCGATCCGTAATGGTGCGGCGATCGGGATCGCTTCAGGGGAAGGCCGAGGGCGTTCTGGTTGATGATACGTGCGGATTTTCTGGGATGATTGTGGCGCCCAAGGAGCTCGACGCGATCGAAGAGAGCCGTCGTCGCCGGCTCGAGCTCAGGTTTCGAGCCCCCGATATTCGGCGAATAGTTAAAGTCAGTGTTTTGCTCGCAGTGCTTGCCTTCTACTTGATTTGCTTTCTTTGATTCGTATTATTATCTCTTCTCTTTTTTAAAAACTCGGTCCCCGTGTTTTGTTTCTTCACCGTGTCGTTCTCCGAGTGAATAGATCAAAGTTTTCGACTTTAGTTCCAGGATATTTTTGTGTGCGGTTTTATCTGTTTTTGTTATTTTTGTATTCAAGGTGCACGTATGGCTCTAGAAGAATGCAATGCACTAATGCATGATCAAGTGAACGTATATGTTAGCCAGTAGACCTAATGACATGCGTACACGTGTGGTTGCAACGAGTATGTTATTGTATTTCATTTCAACGAGAGACCAGCAAATCGTATCCGTTTTATTTTTGAGATGGCATACTTCTCGTTATGCTCCTTGTTCTCTCTTTTTCCTTGTTATTTGACTGCACAAAATCATTACCATCTTGGTATAACTGACTTTTAGCTGGTAAATAACTTCGACATTTGCATTTCAAACAGCAAATCACTACAAGGAGAGAATTTGGTGAGTTCCTCAGTGCTGGCTTGGCCGGTGCCATGGCCAAAGCGGTCCTGGCTCCACTTGAGACAATTAGGTTGCCTTTTCCAATCATCCTTCTTTACAATTTTGCTGTTATTATTTTTTTAAGTTTTATGCTTAGACAGTGTATTCCTTTCTTAATTCTAGTATTCCATACACTGTATTGAAATATGTATTTCCTTTTACCAATAACAGTAATTTCAGTCATAATCCCACTATGCAGGGCCAATCACATGAATCCTTGTTTTTGCAGTGTTTCTATCTATTTTCAAATCCTTAGCCAAATTACATAAATTTAAATTTTTCTTACAATTCCTGACCAAATAGTTGTAGGCCTACTTCTACTTTTACGTTTTTCTATACTAATTAATTCTCTTTTCCTAATTGATGTATTTCTTTGTTTCCTAAGAATATGACCGAACCACCTATGTTGTTTTTCTCTTTTATATTGAATAGGTATAACTTCTACTTTTTCTTAATAAAATTGTTTTTTAACTTATCCCTTATAGTATTACTATTCATCTATCTTAGTAGACATATCTTATAAACACTAATTTTTTGTATATGCTCATGCTTTACAACCTGACATTCTGAGCCATAAACTATAATTGGGAAAACAAGAATTTTATAGAAATTTCATTTTAATTTTAAAGGTATCTTCTTATCACACAACACTCCAAAAGTATTTAAAAGTTTTACTTTTATGGATTTCATGATCATCTAAGTATATGACTTTATCATCAGTCCTATTTTCATTAAACCTACATTACATACTTTCATCAACTAAAATTATTTCATTAGTAAATATCATACATCAAGGTATTTCTCTTTGAATTACCTTGCTTATTTTGTTTATAATGAAAATGAGTAGATATGAACTTAGAGAGAACTCTTAGTGTAAACTTATGCCCATAGGAAATTTGCTAGTTTCTACTCCCATGGTTTTAATGCTAGTAACAATTTATCCTATTGGTCCTTTTCTTTCTAAAACCCTCCATAATAGGTTTCTATGTATTCTATCATAACTTTTTTCTAAATCAATGAAAACGATATGAAGGTTCTTTTTCTTAATTTTAAAATTTTCTACTACTTGTCTAAGCTTCCATTTTTGACCTACCTGGCACAAATCCAAACTGATTTTGTTGTGATTTGTCTTAGTATTCACTCAGTGACCCTTTACCATAATTTTATAATGTGACTCATTAACTTAATATCACAATAGTTATTACAATTTTATTTGTTCCCCTTATTCTTAAATATAGGTATTGAATAACTCTTTCTTTATTTATCTGACACCTTTATCTTTAAAATTATATTAAAAAGATTAAATGCTCCCCCTTTGTCCTGAAATAAGATTAACCACTACAAGGTTGCAAACTACGTTAAAGACCAAAATTGGATTTTCCTCTTCATTTCTATTGCCAAAACCAAATCCTTCTCATGATTTCTTTCATATCATTTATTTTTCTCTTCTACATATTCATTTACATCTTCTCCAATAAACAGTTTTTCATTAGTAGGTAAGCTATGAACTGAACTATCCAAATCATTCTAAAATTTTTGTTTAATAGATTCTTCTAAACTGATTTGTGGAGCATATGTACTAATTATATTAACCATCTCATTTCCTATTACGAGCTTAATTATTATAATTTTATCTTTGATTCCTCATCAACTTTATCTTTTAAACTTGTACCAATTATTATTCTAACTCTTTTTTTACGTCTAGCATTTCTTGTATACCGCATTTTAAAACCACTATCTTCTATTAAACTAGACTTTTCTCTCACCCTTTTAGTTTATTGCAGGCATAATATATTAATTTTCCTTGTTATCATTATATCAACTAATTTCATAGTTTTACCAGTTAAGGTTCCTATATTCTAAGTTGCCAGTCTAATTATCATGTTTTGGATTAACTTCTTTAACAACACTCTTTTAATAAGATGTGAGAACTCTTGCATAATTTCATTTGCATCAAAGCGTTGATGCAAATTCCCTTACCTCAGAATGTTATATGTAGGGTTTGCAATACCTCCCTCCTTTTTTTTTTCACTGCACCTAGGGTCCAATACAATGCATTGCTAAGAGAGTTATGACCCAATGGATTATGCATGGGATTCATGTTCATGAGGAGTTAACAAATTTTTATAGT
Source organism: Amphibolis antarctica (assembly GCA_024699675.1). Lineage (NCBI taxonomy): Eukaryota > Viridiplantae > Streptophyta > Magnoliopsida > Alismatales > Cymodoceaceae > Amphibolis > Amphibolis antarctica. The sequence continues at coordinate 26,937 of JAMKPZ010000917.1, read as the reverse complement.
TAACTTTCTAGCTAACACTAACCCTCCTTTATCCATGCTAAGATAATCAAATCATTAAATTTCTCAAAATATACTGCTTTCAGATGCTATTTATAGTGTACAACTAAATACTTGATAATACACATTTTGGCTCAAAAAATAATTTTTTTTTGCATTTTCTGATTGAAACATTTTGATTTTGCATTTTGATTGTGAGGATATACTCTCCCTTGATGAATGCTCCATGCGTCATTTTAAACTGAACCAAACAAATCTGTTGAATTTGGGTTGAATCAAAGCTAGATGCAAAATTGATTTTCTTTTTTTTTAAAAAACAATTCTAACCATTGACCTCAGGTTGATTGGGTAGAAACTTAAACTGGATGAAACTAGTTCAACGAACTGGTCAACTACCTAATTTGATCAATGCTTCAATCCATTAAAAAATCAAAACATCAAAATCCTACAAACCCTAACTTCTAAAACCAAATGCCTTGTGACCCATCTATAAATATTTGACATACTTGAATCTTATATGAAATTATAATAATTGTTACTTATTATAATATTACGTTATTCTCTATATTTGTGTGTACACTTGTGTGTATAGAATTTATCAAGAAAATTGATTGGAACCATTTATGAATATTCAAAAAAGCTCCAGTTCATTTTGTTGATTGGTTCATTAAACCACTTTGAACCAATAGTTTATTCACTTTGAGTTAAAACTAGTGGACATTCAGTTCAAAAATCTTTGTTCTATGCCTGAAAATGTCTTAAAAGTGGATGGGATTTTCAGTTGGGATTCAATGCCAAATGTAACCAGCAGAATTGTTTACGTAAGCATAACCTCAAAAGGTATGCTTCATCTGGGCGAAACAAAAAAAGAAAATATGTGATTGTGAAGATTCCCAGATATTGCCCATCAAAATTTTCAAAACAAACCCTTTGATTATTTCATTGCTTAACATAAATTATCAACAGATGAAAAGTTGTCTTAGATGATTTATTTGCTCTAAAAATATTAATTTCAAGTTAGCTGTAGGTATTTTACTGTATAATGGACATAATGATTTAATATCAGTTGAATGAAACAAATGTTTGCTATTCCACCAAAATCATAACAAACCCAGGAAGCTGTAATATTTATACCAAATAAATTTTCAATTATAATTGGGCTATTATTGTACCACACAACCTTCTAGTCCCTTGAAATGAGCCACCCAAATATACAAATAAATAGTAGAATGTTCTTTGATTAAAGTTGATAGTTGATACATTGCTGTCTACTTCTCTATCCCTCAAATACGCCAGAAAAGACTTAGTTATCTGATGCGAATATGCAGGACAAGAATGTTGGTAGGAGTTGGATCCAGAAACATTGCTGGAAGCTTTCTCCAGATTATGGAACATGATGGCTGGCAGGGACTTTGGGCTGGCAATGCTGTCAACATGATTCGTGTTGCCCCATCACAGGCTGTGGAACTAGCTACATTTGAATCAATCAAAAGAGTAGTCAAATCAGCTCAAGAAAATTGGGAGAAAAGGGAAGATAAGAAGGTGCAGATTGGCTTTATTAGTCTGGACTTGTCACTTGCTTGGATTTCTCCAGTTGCTGTTGCTGGTGCAACTGCTGGCATTGCTAGCACACTCACTTGCCATCCCCTTGAAGTCATTAAGGTAATCCAAAACTTTAAAGAAACTGAAGAATATTTGTCCATGATCCTCTGCCATCATCTGGATAATCTCACTATGTATAACACCAAATAATATTTGAATTTACTATTCTAAAATTCTTTCCTTCTCGAAAAACAATAGAAGCTATTGATTATGCTGATTTATTTTTCAGGTTTTCTGAAGATTATTTTTCTTAGGTTTTTTCTGGACACAACATTTTATGTATACTATTTGTCCTTTTAACATAACAAAAAATCTGCAACCTGTCTAGAAAGCAATTAGGCTGGGTTGAAGCCATCAATTCAATTTAGGAAACCATTTTAGGGAAATAGACATGCTGAATTTGATTTAGTGTAACTGATTTTCAACTTACAGTAAATACTGCATTTTCTAGGTAAATGACACATACATAATCACTCAAAAAAAATTACATGGTCGTGTTTGAAGCATCTCTGGTGACAATTTGATGCACAGTGGACATTGAAATATACCATGAAGTGTTGACATCAACATGTTAGTAAGATATGCCAAATCTATTAACAAATAACACACAATACTGCAAGCAAATATTCTCCTCTATTCCTGTTAGAAGTTACATACTCGGCACTCTATCCCTTGCCATTTCTTCTAATTTTCCTAACGTGGTTTGAAATTTTGAATTACCATACAAGTACATATGATCTGTCTCATTATTACAGTACGTTATAATGCCTCCATCAGAGCTTCTAATTAAAAATTTCAGTTAATATTAAGAGAAAATATCTTCAAAACTCATTCTAGGTCATGTAATTAAAGTTTTCTAAAAGCCAGGTGCATAAAAAATATTGTTGACTCTAACTGATTTATAATTCTCCTTTTGTAGTTGAAAATGACAACAAACTTCTGACTGAATTTTCAAAATGTTGAACTCAAATGCTCTGCCCTAAAGTTTGTTTTCAATTGGCAAGAGGAAAAAAGATGCTGCATACATTTTTGGATTCTTTATGATGTCATGGGAGTACAGATCTTAATTTTCTTACTGATTTTGTATTCTGGAAATTGAAAATGAAAGAAAGAAATGAAGTATGCTTCTTTACACTTCTGATGCCTGAAATTTTGCTACAGGATCGCTTAACAGTTAATCGCATGGCTTATCCAAATGTCACTCTTGCTTTCAGCAAAATTGTGCGAGATGAGGGTATTGGTGGCTTATATGCTGGTCTTCAGCCTACGTTAGTGGGAGTGCTCCCATATAGCACTTGCTACTATTTTGCATATGATTCATTAAAGAGATCATTTTGTTGTTTAAAGAATAAGAAATCGCTAAACAAAGCAGAACTGCTGCTTATTGGAGCTTTTTCTGGTTAGTACTTCAAAAGTTTTTGATGAATCTATTCTATAGCATCATGCTAGTGCTAGATTTTATCTGGCTAGAAATGTACATGTTTGCTTAAGAAATGGTCAAATTCTAACATTTTATTTATGATGCATTTAAGGAAATCATACAGCAAAATAAGTGAAAGAATTCAAAACCAACAAAATATGATATTTGTTGGTGTATAACATTGGTTAAAAGTTAAAGATTTTACTTAAGCAATAGAATATGTACTTGATAAAAATTGTCATATCCATGAATAACCTACAATTTTTATAAACCTAAGCAATACCATTACTGGGAAAAATACTAATATTTCAATGTCAACATACAAGAAAAAACGAGGGATACCCTTAATACCCTAATATGTGACTCAACTTGCATTTGATTTCTACATGCACTATGAATTTGAATCATTAGCATTAGATGGGTGAGATCATGAGAAGTTCCTTTAATGGAACCAATGTTTTCTGGGGATTGATTTGAATTAATTTTTTTGTATGCTCGATCCAATAATTAATTAGGTGTAGTACTAATATTTCCTTAGATAAATTGATTTTGGATTGCAGATTGGATCCAAATCAGTAGAATCCAAGGATTTTTTTATGACAAAGTACCAAATCAACCAATCCTTTTATCCTTTAAAAGGATTGGTTGATCCTTTTCGCTTGCCAATACCATGTGCAGCTGTAGGTGATTTTCTCCCATATTTTTTTGGTGTTTTATTTTTCCTTTATGTTTATACTTATATTTTCTATTTTGGTTTCTTTACATCTCTTTTTTCCTCTTTTATTTTTCTACTCTCTTTTCATTCACTCTTATTCATCTCATCTTAGTGTTTAGTTATCAACTCTCTTCTATTCTTCTTTTCATTTTTTGACCTTATATCCTCCTTTTTAATTTTTCATTGAAATACTTAACTTTATGTTTTCTTGTCTGAAATACATATAAAGTATTCTATTTTTGTCTCTATTCACATTTTCTGTCAACATACATGCAAAATAAGCTATATATATACACTAACTACTAAGATCCTTTTTATTTGTTAGATTTTTTTAAATATTCACTATTTTACAATATTATTAGAATTTATAAGGCATATGTGAATTATATTATCGATGTTGTACTTTTTATGTATTATAGTTTATAATATTTGATTGCATTAACATTTAGTTGAATGAATAGACCATTACTGTGATGTTAAGCATGCATTCCTTACCTTTCTCCTCTTGCCTCGTGTGTTTTCAAGAGGTGTTTCTTTGAGATCACCTTTCTCCTTTGGATGGCAAGCATTTTGATTGGTAACAGCCATCAAACTATTCATATGGCAATGTGCATGAATACCAATTTTACAGGCAACTATACTTGTCAAGTTGCCTAGGCATTGACAAAGGGAACCTTGAACGTCTGGTTTCTTTGGCAATGCGTAGGCATCATTTTTTGATTGAATTTTTAAATTTTTTTGTGCCACTTTTACTTTTTATAATATTGATAGTATTTAAAAAACTTTTAAAGCTACTTGTACTCTTTTTTTGTAGTTTTAGTATCTAAACATCATAGACTCATTTTAACAAAAAGGCAAAAATACTCTTGTAAGTGGTTACAAGTTTTTCTCTTGTAGGTGCCTATTTTTTATAAATATTTTATTTTTAAATAGAAAAATAATTGGAAAGCTAGTTAATCTATAGTATAATTTACTTTGTATTAAAGCTTGAACCCAGTCTTAGTTACATTCATTATTATTTTTCTATGTAAAAATCAATGTTTGAAAATTAACAAAAAATGGTGAATTTTAGGACCTTTTGATTAAGGCCTGATATTTTTTAATTTAAATAAAATTTATCATGCATTTATAATTATCTAATAATAAAATATATATAATCACTTAGCTTATTGTATACGAGGAGGTGGAGTGGAAATTACAGAAGTGCCTGAAACGCACGCATCAAATGCCAAGAGGGTTCATAGTGCTTGACACTTATGAGATGTCTAGGTGCCTGCTTCAACAACTATGCTAGGAACATGTTCTCCATGCCACTTGGTCACCACCAAGAGTTATGTTGACTTCAAGGGAGAACTTCTGGTGGCTCTGTTTTTTTTTTAAAAAAAAATGATTTGTCTTGTATCATATGATTTTATGATTAGCTTTTTGGTAACAGAATTTTCCAAGAAGATATTCTTGACTGTTTTAGACCTTCCTGCGTCTCTTTGTTTTTTCTTCCCCAAAATTTTCTATATAGTTTCATTTGTCACTTCTATGCTTGTTCCATTGTCAAGCAATTTCCAAGCCATCATTTCATGTACGAGTATTACGTTGATTTCACAATGTCAAGGCAACTTTACGTTAGGAAGTGAGTGGAAAGGAACCAATAAAATCTATTTTACTTGTGCCATTTCCTACTAGATTGTTGTACATTATGTATGCTTTCATTATACTAAAAATGTTGAGGTTGTTGTTGAAGCTAAGAGATGTGTCAAATCAGAGTTAAGTGCACTAAATGCATTTATTTTTCTTTCATCAGGTTTTGTAGCAAGCACGATCTCCTTTCCCTTGGAAGTGGCAAGAAAACAATTGATGGTTGGTGCATTACAAGGAAAATGCCCATCCAACATGATAGCAGCCTTGTCTATGGTAATAAAGGAGGAGGGCCTTAAAGGTCTTTACAGAGGATGGGGAGCCAGTTGTTTGAAGGTAATACCAAACTCTGGCATCACATGGACGTTTTATGAAGCATGGAAGGAAGTTTTGCAGGTTGGACAGCATCCTTTGTAGCCTTTGACCATCCATGATTTGCCATTAACTTCTTCAAAAGGTGGTGATATCATCAGGTAATGCTCCTATCAAGTAGCAAACTAATGATGTCAAAGAATTAATATTCTCAGCATGAAGTCGGCAACCTCTTTGTGGCTGGTGGTGGTAGATTCCGGTGCTGTTGGAATTTGATTAGTGGCAAACCCATCCACTCTATTCTTGGAATATTGTGATTCCTTCACTTACCTCCTCCTGAGGCAGCTGCCACCTGTCACTGTTGTCAGGATGCTTCTTCTGTTTGATTTTATTATTTTTCATCAGCAGCTGCTTCATGTCTCCTTCACTATAGGTCTTTTGCCAAGCAAATTCTTAAAGGTCATAAGCACCTGGACTTTTATCAGCAGATGCTTAAGGTCGTATGGAAAAGAGAGGGTACTATATTATCAAGCAATCTCTGTCCCTTACAGAGAATTGACTTACAATTGTTTTTTTATAGGAAAAAGATTTTATATTCAAATTTAACAAAAAAATGCTACTGTTATAAAGAAAACAATGAATTGCATTGTAAGCGACCTGTTTCTTAACATCAGTGCTGCTTTAGCTTTTTGGAAATTGGTAATGTTTCGTATGAATTTAAGTTTAATTTCCCCTTTCTTGGATTTTATGAGAAAAGAAAAGATCAATTATACTATCGTGGGAAAGCAGAAAATTAGCGTTCGTCTACCGTTACTGACGCATGCCATTATTTAAGGGGAAAGCATGAAGGAGAGAGGTCAGTTTGATATTTGGTCTAAAATTTTCTTATACACGTAAGATTACAAGTATAGAACACAACATACGATAGATGGGTTAAAATGAAGAAATGAGAGAATTCATTATTTTTATGAACAAAATATGTGAGAGATAATATGTACCAGTTTAATTGAACAAGAGACGATAATCCACCGTAATCACAAAAGCTAGTAAGCTACAGAATTTGTACTTCTTCCACCGGAAGTGTAACTTTTTTGAAGGTACATACTCTAACTTCGTTTGGTATAACTTTTATCTTAACCAAAAATCACTTTTAATGTAATGATAATGTAAAAAAATTTAAGACAATTTCATCCTATTTATTTTGTAAACAAAATTTTCCTTATTTGATATAAAAAATACTTTTTTCTACTCTTAGAACCAAAAAAAAACTACTATTAAACGAAGTCTGAATATTTACAACTTTTTCGAATCCAAAGCAAAAATTCCTAGTAAATACAGTCGATTACAGTAGTAGTAGTCAGATGTCACGGATTGACACCTTTGGATAAGAACCAAACGGAGACCTAAGATTGAAGCCGTCGTTCATCAGAAGCCTTGAGGGCTGGTAGTGGCATTAAGACGCCCCACCAAGAATCTTTATTCCCAAAACTGCTTTTTCTTACCTTTTAAATCATGATATATGGTTCAAAATCGACCCCATCACCGTTATATATAAATATGAAATTTCCTACCAGATACACAATACATATTCATCACAGCATGCAGACCTGCCAACCGAGAAGGGCAGGCCAACGAAGCTGCAAAAACTGAACAGCAATAACAAATATGAGGGTGGAAATTTCCATTAAAAAGATGCTGACAATCAAAATCAAAAAAATGCTAGAGATTAAGTCTTCAACTCAAAAGAACCAATTCTAAGTAGTTGGTTAATCATGTCCGTGTGGTTTTATATTCTTATCAATATTTAAACCTTGATGACAATAGCCTTGTAAAAATAAATATAAAAAAGTATCCTCAAAAACAGTTCATATCAAATTGGACAACTTTTACGTCTAATATAAACAGTGCTTGTGAAACAAGCCTGACAACTTCTTGCAAGTCCGACTGGTTTACTCAAAAACAATATGCTATAATGCTAACCAAAAAATGTGAATTGTACTTCTACCGATGCAATTAAGAGAATACATGCACTCAAGATTCGAGAAGTAGACATCTCTAGAAAGCATGCTTATATGGTCTAATAAGTTAAGTGATTAACCAAATTAGAAAACATCGGCAATATTATGGTGCCCAAGGCATACCTTGAATTGACAAACAACAAGAGCAAAGTCATTAAAGGAAAATAAAATTTCTTTCCCTAAACTTAGCATTTAATGATTCATTAAAGGATTTCTCAAAATTAAGATTTTTGTTACCCAAAAATTTAAGATTCTAATCACTCATCATTCTCTTCATCCTCTTGAGATTCTTTCCATTTCTATTATTTCTTCATCCATAATGGGCCCTCTGCCTTCCCTTACATATGTTATATAGCATTTTTTTGCATCCCTTTAAACAACATCATTCCTCCATGTCCACAACCCTGCCCACATCTTTTTGCTGAAAATGTTGAAGTTGATTGTGTAACCTTTAAATCTTTAAATACACTCCAGGTTGGACTAAAAGCTCTATAAACTCATTTAACTTGTACACATGTAAATTTATTTTTTCTATAAACAAATACAATTACTATCTCTGGTATTTCCATCAAACATTCACTATTATAAATGAATTCTCAACACAATTTTGAACATCTTCACGCTTTTTTTGTATTTGTCTTGTTTGAAATTTTGGACACAAAACAGTTTTTCTGTTAGTATTTTACAAATGATCTCTAATGTAATGCTTAAATATGTAAGCTTTTACATTTTATGACAAAATACCATCATAATCTCATTCATCTCATCCTTTATCATCTGTGATTAGCACAGGCACGGGTAGTCATTCTCAAAATATGAGCATATGGAATAAATATAAGTATCTATTGCTAACTGTGACTGAGACAGAGCACATGCTATGGAAAAATGTTTAACCGTGGTGAAGGTCATAATACACAATAATAGCATAATAACACTAAAATGACTCCTTATTTTCCTTTCCACTATCCTCTTATTTTCCCTTGTTTAAGACCAAAGTGAAAGCTGAAGAAACGAGAGTGGAACAAGAGAAAGGCAAAGAAAGGACACTGAGAGAAGAGGAAGATAATAGAGATGAAAAGCAGGGGGAATGTGCCATTTGAAATTGGAAATGAAACTGAAATGAGAAGAGTTGTGGAAAGCGCATGTAAGACATGCTGCATACTTGGCTTGACAATTGCTAATGTTAACAAACTAGAACAGCAGAGGATCAAATTCCAACAACATAATATCATTGGATGCTGCAAATATGGACATTGGCTATTACATGATGCCCAACAAGGACATCTGATCGGTCAAAAGTCGGTTCTTGCCAGGGTCAATCTATCTCTTCCCTTTAAAAAAATTAAAAGACGTGACACAAATAATCCACATGATCCAGGCTCCAGCAGGATTTGGCAAAACTATAAATAAATTAAAGGTGTTGAGAAGCCAGTAATGCTTGGGCAACCTCACACTAGTTAAGATCTTCCCTTGTCAGATCCTTTCTCTATATTTCATTGGTTATACATATATGAAACATTGTCAATGACGGACAAGGTAAAATAGGGTCCAATATTGAACATACAGAAGATGCTAGTATTATAAATACCTTTCAGGTACAATGCTCATAACTCAAACGGTAAGTGTGGGGCTTGTTTTGTCAATATCATGAAGGAATCTCCAATAATCAACCAATTTATGATCAACTGGAGTTGTGTCTCTCCAATAACCAGAACAGAAGATAGCATATGCATCAGCTGCATACCTAGAAGTAGAAGAGAGATATAATCAATAAAAAGTACAGGATCTCACTAATTAGAAAAATATAACAATTAATATTGTAACAGAAAATTGGTAAACTGTGCTAAACAGATAGGAACAGAAAATCAAACTTGCAGGTAATCAACTGACTTTCCAACGCCATGTAGCTGTGTCACAAAGGTCCACTCCTCCAAGTATTCCCTGGAAAGTCGTATTATGCCAAGTGATCGCTTTTTTTGTAAGCCTAGATGTCTGATTTTATTTTCGATCATCACACCAGGAATGCCAATTGTTGCTTCTGCTGATGGACATAATGAAAAAAACTCATGTATAATCTTCTCAGTCTGCACCAATCATCACAAAGGTCATCTATGCATCAAAATGAAATAGTTCTTTCAATAATAATACATCAACAACCACAAAGGCTAGGAAGACAAGAAAATATTTTATTGTCCCATTGATGTAATGGACGAATATTTCACACTAATGATACATTGGTATTCAAACTAATCATGGTCAAACAAAAAAAAACACCCAATTTCCTTTTGGGATATCAATCAAATTACTCAAATGTACAGCTCCATTGGTGAGGGTCTCTTGATGCAACAATATGGTTACTCTATCATGACTAAGAAGTTACAAGTTCAAATCTTAAGAAATAGCCTCCCTATTTATTAAGTTAATGCCATGTAAAATTGCATCATTTTTAATAGCATCATTTGTCTTGCCAATCATTGCTTGTAATCATATTATCTACTCATTCGCCACATATAGATTATGTTTGATTTGTTTCTAATTATCATTGTGTTACATAAATTGCATGATTTCCTACATTTTTGTCATTTGTCATTTAATTGAAAGCACATCACGCATAAGCTGTTCAATTTGCTCAATAGAAAGACTTGTCCAAGACTTTTCTCCTGTTTACATCTTACTTTTATTTGGATGTGGGACAAGGCATTCACAAGGTTAATGTCACATAACGAATCACTGGTAGACAAGTTAACTTGTTGAAATTCTTGGCAAAGGATTTAAGACCAACAATAGATTGATAAGAAAAGAAATTCAACATTACAGCCATAAAGAATATCATTACTTGACACCTAGGAAGCAAATCTACCATTCACAAAACACTTTGTAGAGGTTTTTTTTCTACAGGCACTCACAATAATTTTTACTGTAAAAGTCTAAAATGTTATATTGAATTTAATTTCAGTATACCATTTTGTAATATTAACTGGACAACTTATGGAGGGAAATAGTGACAACATTGAAAGGATGCAGCTGCATGATTTATGAGATGACAAAATGGTATATCGTTTTTAGAAAATATTATAGTTAAAATATTGTAGGCATCTACATTCACATTTTACTATATTTTATAGTTAAATTATTGGTTATTTAGGGCACCTATGCATCCATCAAAATGTTTAATTTTTTTATTTTTCAATATATATTATATATATCTATACATACTTATAATAATTAATTGAGTCCATGGACTCTGTAGGTGCCTACAAAATCCACTTCTGTAGATCCATTGAAGATGACAACGGAGGTCCGTTATGTAAACTCATAAGGCAACTGAGGTTCATTGAAGATCAGTTTACACAACAAACTTACTCCGTTGTATAAACTGATAAGGCAACGGAGGTCTGTTGAAGATAATATTGTCTCAACAAACTTACTCCGTTAAAGGTATGCATATAGCCGACGATCTGAACCGTTCGATTAATATCTAATAGCCACTTACAGAAGTCACTTCTGTAAGTATCTACAGAACCATTTTTCACTAATTAATTATATATGATTTTAACTCTAGTATTTCCTAAATAAAATTCAAATACATAAAAAATGCTAAGATAAAATCAAAATACAAGATGTAATAACACTAATCTTTATACTTCATTAATATATATAATTATATATTTGAATAATTATGTATATTTTATAGTATTCCATAAAAAATTATATTTAAGTTTTTCATGAAAATAAAAGTATTTAAAATCCTTAAAAAACATATATTTAATCAACTAGATTTGATAAAAGGTCTATTCTAGTAAGATAAGGCAAGGTAAAAAGCCAAAGCATGGTCAATTCACACATTAGCATCTAGGCACTTGCCTTAAGAAGCATGATTCACATCAAAAATGGGTATTATCATAAATAAATTACAAGGTTGATATTTTTCAACTTGCAAAAAAAAATTCGTTGCACACTATGAAATTAGGAAAACAAAAGAGGTACATAAACTATCAAACTTCCTTTTGCTGACAAGTTGGGTTGGCACGTCTAATTGGGTCCTATTCGATCAGTCTAACATGGGTCATTTATTACAGTATTTATAATTATATGTGTTGGAAGATAGTGGTTGGTCGAAACTAACAAATCAAAGAATGGGATGGGGCATAAGGTCCACTTGATGGATATGGAGAATGCCGATAGAGTGGGTATGAGGAGATATCATGATGTGGCCTTTATAAGATGGGTCGAATGATTTCCTTGACCACTTGTGAATAGAGTGTTACTGATCTTGATCAAACTTATGGGCCAAACAAGACACCATAAATAGAGAATCGTCTACTTCAGTTGGAGGGTAAAAGATCAATAATCAAAGGAAAAATGTTGTGAATCCCAAGAAAACCTTGTAATGATGCTATAGGTCAATACATACATCCAATGGGGCTAATGGGGAAACTAATTTACCTAAATCTTATTAATCTAGAAAATTCACATGTAATTGCTCTTCTCAGTTCAAGCATGAGCCTAAGATGGTATACTGGTAAGGAACCTCCCATGTACCGGCCTAAATTAAAAGTACTTTAAGGTAAAGGACGTGTCTACTGGAACAAAATGAACCACACCATAATTGCTACGATCATGACTGAAGACACAATAAGAACACAATAAGAAGCAGCGAAGGACACGATTGAGAAAGGGGACCTGTGAACCGCGGGTCCTGTTGCAAAGAGCGCATATGACAAGCACCTTCCACGGATCGTGGTAGTAATGTTCTTGAATCAGCCCATACGGAGAGGTGGGCGGCACCCACGGGTGGTCCTCTGGAACACGCCTGTACGGCTCAGACCATCTTTGCTCACAAGTCAAGAAATCCAACTTCTTCTTCCGAAGACTACCACCCTCCTCCACCATCTTCCCCATCTTCTTGTTCCGTTTCCTCTTCTTCTTCTTCTTCCTCTCCGCATTCTTCTTATCACCCTTTCTGCCTCTCTCACTCACAGACCCTTTTCTGCTTTTCCTTTTCGTAGCGGTCGCGCTAAGTGGTGGCGTGCACGGGCATGATGGAGGAGACGCCGTACGTGGGTTGAATCGAAACTGGGAGAAGAAGTGGTCATCGGAATTGCACGCTGAGATGCGTAGATGATGCTCGTTTCCTCCGGAACAGACCCCCTCCTTCTTCCTCTTCTTCCTACGATTACCCTCTTCGCCCTCCTCTACCATCTCCCTCTGCTCCCTCTTCCTATTCCTCTTGCCATTTTTGTTGCCTCTTTCGCTCATCCTTCCCTTCCTGCTTGTTCTGTTGGTAGCGATCGCGTTGCTGGGTGTCGGACATGGGCGCGATGGAGGAGGCGACGAGGTCGGGGTGTAGCGGAACCGGGAGAAGAGGTGGTCGACGGAATCGGACGTAGAGATGTGCAGATGATCTTTTCCTCCGGGAGATGAACGCGCCATCGTCGCTGTTCTTCTTCTGCATCTCCCGCGCAACCTCGCCGCTTCTCTTCCCGCCGTTGGTCTCCACCGAAAGGAAGAGAATTTACAGATGAATGAGGTATTTTTGTTTGCGAGACTGATGAAGAATTTAAAACACAATAAAAGAGAAATTTCAAAAAGTAGTGGTATATTATATAAATATTTATAATTTTTTATTAAAAAATATAGAAGAAAAGAAATTATTGTTAAAATTATTAAATATAATATTTCATTCGTATAAATTTAAAAATATCAATTAAACGATAAGAATTATGATATACAGATAAGATTAAAGTCATGTTAGTTAAATAAATTATTGAAAAAAATTAGATAATCTAAATTTAATTTAGATCATTAAATTATAACACCACTAGAAAAGTAGTTTTAGTAGTACTATTAGAAAATATTTTTTCTCTTTACTTTTAATTTTTCTAAAATTAATTTTTAAAATGTTAAAGTTAAGAGCCATGAAATAAATAATATTAGAGATGTATAATAAATTATGAAATAAAAATTTATATAATAATAATAATAAATAAAAAATTATATAAAATTAAAATTAAATTTTTTAAAACTGAAATAAACAAAAGCTTAGTTAATATAATTAAGGAGTAAAATAAATACCTAAACAGCTCACACGGTAAGAAATTTCTCTTTTAACCAAATTTCATAAAATATGAGTTTGTTTCGTGAATTGTGTTAAAATTACGTAATAATTAAAGTTATAGAAATTTATAGGTTAAAATTTATATAATAATAATATTATTAAAAATAATTTTCAGAGTCCACCGAAACTGATCTAAAACGAAGCAAAGAACTGGAATGTGTCCGTCCAACACTGAAAAATACATGAGGAGGCGGTCAGAGACATCTCGTTCCCCAACAACGTCAAGAAATTCTTGAGTGCTGAGTGTGATAACAACATCAAGTACTGGGAAGGTGAACTCCACTTTCACAGCTGGGAAGATTCCCCAATGTGGTGAAGCTTGATCCTGATGAAGACAAGCAGAACATCCTTCTTTCTGGAATGAGCGACGAGAATATTGTCCAGTGGGTTATGAATTCTAGCATGATCACTCAAGAATATGACCAGCATTTGGGAGCTGTCAATACCATCACTTTCGTTGACAACAACCGTGCGTTTGTAACTTCCAGTGATGACAGGTCTCTTCCATTAAGTACGTAAGTGAGCCACATATGCACTCTATGCCTTCAATCTCTCTTCATTCATCCCAATTCGAGTTGGTTGACAGCAAAAAGCCTCGATATACATCTTTATAGCACAAAAGAGAGGTTTCAGCTCAACAAGAATAAAAGATTTGCAGGACATATTATAGCAGGTTATGCTTGCCAGGTGAACTTCTCATCAGATGGACGTTTTGTGATGTTAGGAGATGGAGAAGGAAAGTTCTGGCTTTGGGACCGGAAGAGTTGTAAAGTGTTCAGGACACTGAAATGCCATGAAGGTGTTTGCTTTGGATGTGAGTGGCATCCATTGGAGCAGAGCAAAGTCGCAACATGTGGATGGGATGGCATGATCAAATATTGGTAAGTAGCCAAATTTATTGTCGTATGCTAATAAGTTACGAATCTGAAACTTATTTCACTCGCCATTTTCCTTCTGATTAGTCAACTCTGGGCTTATGGGCAATTTTCATGTGTCTACCTTCATTATATCTGTCAAAATACTATTTGTGAGTTGTTATGGTTTTTTCTATTACTTCCACTTGGGAAGTGCCTTTTGGATGGATTTGCGTGGTAGTTACTAAGGCATCAAGTTGCTTGGTTGTAGACCAGGACAAGAAGGTGGTGTTGTGCGTGTATTCTGAAAACACAAGCTCCTTAGATTTTATATCGCAAAAAAAATTTATTTTAAATTCCAAATAAACTACTGGAAGTATTCTGAAAATTAACTTTCATTCTTTTGGATGGATTTGTATGTGTATATTCTGAAAATTAACTAACCATGAAAAGTTGAAATTAAGAATAGTAAAATAAATGATATTAAAGTTAAATAATAAATTGTGTGACGAAGATTTATACATAAGAATTTTCTAATTGTACAGAACTAAAATTAAAACTCTTAGCGATTGAAAAAAGAAAAGTTAGGAAAAGTAAATTTTGAAATGCGAGGTAATTACATTTTATGATTATAGGTTTTAGAATGAGATTTTAATAAATTATGTTCTTTGAGGCATCACCTAAACTAGCTAAAAATGAGTTTAAATGTTTAAAATTAAATTTTTATATAATTTTACAATTAATTGATATTCAATCACCAAATACGTGCAATGTAATTTAATTTGGGTGGAATTAACATGTAATGCGATTTAATCGAATCACATTTCCTAATTAGATCACAATATTTGGGTTTTTATTATTGTGAGTTTTGAAATTTGAATATAAAAAATCAAGTTCTTTGTCTCTTTGACTCTCAACCAACTAAACACAAACACAAATGATAAAATCAATTCTTTATACAAGTTTATAATTAACATACACTTGATTAAGACATGTTGCCGTGCCCATCGACGTTGATCGTTCAGCCACAACCGGATGGCAATAGGAGTAGCAAGCTCGAGCATCCGAAAATTTTCGCCCTTCAAACTGCAAAACGAGAGTAGAGGTAAATTATGATTTTGGAATCAGCTGTGTTATAAGTTTGGGGTTTCTACAAGTCCCAGCCATCTCCCCGGCTTCCGAACTCACATCTGTGGTTACCCAAAGTTCCAAACATCCCAGAAAACTTGTTGAGGCAGTCGGACCTGATCTTGTAGTGTGCCTGCGTGTTTCGGCTGATGGCCACCCCAGAGAACTTGGAGGTGTCGATTGCCCAAGCGGGTCTTACGTATTCTACCTTCCTCCTCGACGAACTCGCATTCGCGTACAGGAAGTTGAGGAGCACGTCCTCGCAGTTGAACTTCTCGTCCACCACCTGCCGTCCCCACTCGGCTTCCTTGCTCCAGTACTTTCCAAATGCCCATTGGTGGTCCACGAACGCAGCTCCGGTCAATATCATGTTGTACCCATTCCTGCTCCGAGCGTATCTCTCGTCACGATACTCCAATGGCGGTCCCCCGACGAGGCGAGGGTAAAAACCGACTATCCTATCGGGATGCTGTCGCCACACCTTGAATCCTCTTTCCACATCATCGCACGTCATCATGATGTCGTCGTCAAGCTCGAGGAGGCCTCGCGTTCTGATCAAGGGATCCACACGGAAGCGGTTGTTCAAGGAGTTGTGTCTCTCCACTCTAATCCTGACAGGCACGGAGGAGTCAAGATCGTGCACATTTGGGGGCTGGCCCTTGTTCCACACAACCACAATCTCCCCAACCGACGAGCACCTAGAGTAATGTTTGACGAACATTTTTAGATTCCACAGCCGAGCATCGTAGGTCATGGTTAGGAGGGTGAACTGTGAGTAGTGCCCTTTCCAAGGGTAGGCCGCCTCTGCACCATTGCCCCCACGTATATGGTGAACGCTAGAGCATGCTAGAATGACTCCAACGAGAAGCATTAGGAGGATGATAGACCGACCCACATAAGTATTAGGCTTTACTTTTCCTTGCAAAAACGAAATCATCCTGTTCACCCGAGCCAGAAGCCACGTCAGTTTTTGCAAGATATAAGGGTATTGATCAGTTGCCTGCAAGATATCACTCCTTTTTCCCGAGATGGGCAGGCACTGACTGAGGAATAAAACACACCTAACGGCACCAACCAGCACTCCAACCAATATCACCAGTGCACATAGGACTGCCAGTGCCGCATAACCCTTGAAAAGCCTTTGAACAGAGTCCCCCGAAGGAACCCGATCTCCATCCATCACTGCAACCCATTTCCCATCAGCTAGAGGCTGCGCATCCAAGTGATGATACCGTGCTCCATTCCACGCATTACGCCCCTTTTGTGCTTCATTTAGTCCCGGTGGGACCTCTACTTCCCTGTAATCATCTACTCTAAGCACCTCAACCTTGAAGACACGCACACGATGACCATAAGTCTCTCCGCAGTCTTGCCCGGTTCGATAGAGAGCACCATTGTAAACGAATGGTCTGCCTGCATTTCGGGCACCTAACCTCTTGTCAATGTTATGGACGGGGTTTTTCTTGTGAGGCCTCCAAGGACCAAGGGGAGAGCTACTGTACCATATTTCTAGTTCACCATTCTTTCTAGCACCAAAATGACTGAAATCTGATCCAAAAAGCCAATAGCGACTCTGATAGCTTGTGATGAATGAATCTACAAGAGGCTTATGTAAGATGATCTTTTCTAAAGCCCATTGAAGGGGAAAATCCACAGCTCGATAAAGTCGAAGATCCCCTTTGTGACTTCCTTCTGGCATCATAAACAACTGCAAAATTACCATCAAGTTAGAGATAGAAGTGAGACAGTAACAAGCCAAAGAACCCAAAAGTCATCCTTACTTGGTCTTTATATCTGAAAATATATGGATAGGAAAGATGCCACTCCTCTTCCAAGGCAATGCCCATGTATTTCCACGTTGCACCTTTGTCATCACTTTTTGCAACACCGATATTCCCTAGACGTGTGATTGTGTTCTTAGTTTCAAAAAACATATAAAACACCTCATCCTGAATAAGAACATATTGTTAGTTGTGCTTAAAATTGATGTAATATTTGTCTATGGAAAAGAAAATCTTCCACACAAATACTAATAGAATGTGGGGAACAAATCGTAGATATTTTAAGAGTTGGAAGCTGGGTATACAGCCATTCCATCATATAAAACACCATCAGGCAGTGTTCCTGGCACAGAAAATGAGATGGGCAATTTTATGGGATAACTTGATTGATAATGGTTTCAAATAAAATAATATAATCATTTCTTTTAAATAAAAATGTATTGAATTTATAAATAAAATTGACATGATCAAAAAAACTAAACAACAAGTCAGCAACCATTAATCACTTTAAGAGTCTCTGCCTAATTTTGTTTCATTTCTCTGTTGCCTTAAAATAGAAGACAGTGAGTGAACTATACCTGCTATTTGGATTTTACAGAAAATTGTTCAATCTAATAAAAGTAATTCTTCATCTGTCAAAGGTTTCAAGAAATATGTTACCTACAACAAGTATTGTGATTGTAATGGAAGCTACGACAGGACAGTTTACCATTTCTATAAACTGTAACTTGTAACATACTACCAATAAACCTGAATGTAAGCATATGAAAAATTTATTCCCAAGTGCAATTAATCAATAAAATGTGAAAATAACTCAAAAAGATCTGCTAACTTTGCTACCTTACGAAACTCTTCACTATTAGAAATTAATGGAACATATATATTACTGGCTGAAAGAAATGTGGTAGATGCAACAACATCAGACATGAAATAAACTTTTTTTTTGTCAGATGCATACACTAAGGTTCAGATTTGTTGTGAAGAACATGTGCAGCACTTTTTAGTCGTAGGAAATAAAAGAAAATGAGATCATTAACAAATTTGACTCGGGTAATAACAAATCTAATAGTTATTGTTAAAATTGATCGGTCACATAGATGACTTCTAACATAGATTACATGTATTTAGTCAATCTTGTTAAAATTGATTGGTCACAACATCAATTTAGTGTATGAGATCATTAAACATCTGTCAAATTTGGCTACTTTTATCATTATGATTTTGAAAAAACAACTTGACATTATAAATTACTTCAAGGATTTGGGACATATAAAGAGCACATCACTCAATGAAGTATAACGTGTAATGTTTTCAAATTTAAGACATTTGTTTGTACACCTGAAAAATAATTTTCTAGAAAATTTGACAAATCTGAAAAATAATTTTCAAGGTAAATCTGGAAAATAGTTTCTTAGAAAAAATTTTCTAAGCATTTGTACATGTTACAAAAAATATTTTCCTGATGTTTGTGTACTTGAAGAATGAAGAAAATTTCAACAAAAGTAATATTAATTAATATAAAGTAACATAGTAAATGTTAATCCAAAACTAGTTTAATAACATAAAAATTCAATTACTTATATAATGTTAATCCAAAGCAATGTAACAATACATTTCCAACGTCGGCGACGGAGAGGGTGAAGCCACAAGGAGATGGTGGAACGCACGGAGACGGGCGAACGCGTGGAGAGGGCGACGCTGCACAGAGAGGGTGAGGTCGTGTGGAGAGGGCGAAGCTGCGCGGGGAGGGCGAAGCCGCATGGAGAGGGCAAGGCGGCGAGGCTGTGTGGAAAGGGCAAGGCCGCGCGGAGAGGGCAAGGCCGCGCGGAGAGGGCAAGGCCGTGCGGAGAGGGTGAGGCTGTGTGGAGAGGGTGAACCGCGAAGAGGGCAATGGGCGAATGCACGGAGAGGGCGATCGGTGAACACATGGGGAGGGTGAGGCCATATGGAGAGGGCGATGGGCAAACAAGTGGAGAGGATGAGGCCACGCAGAGAAAACAATTTCGAAAGGGAGAGGGTCGAAAAGTGAATTCTAATTTTCTCATTTTCCAACATCACAAACGCCAACGCATTACAAGAATTACTGAGGGACCATGACAAATGAAATAGGAGAATCAACCTACGCAGAGAAAATAAGTACCTTAATATAGAGGAAAGGATCGGCGACGAAATTGCTGGGGAAACCAGCGTTTGATAGAGAGGCACAGGTAAGGACGGGATTTGCCACTGGCCAAGCGGAGCTTTCATTCCTCCACACGTTCCTCTGCAAAGGAATCCAACAACAACAGGTTCAAACCATATAGTCTGTAAAAGAAAAGCAGCTTCAGCAGCAGCAATAACTTATTATGAACGTTAACTTCCTGTATTTACATATGCATTTACTAATAGCCTTCATATTCGTTCCTTCGCGAAGAAGAAAGGAGAGCAGCAGCAGCCATTGCAAGAAACGCTACAAAAGAATGTAAAAAAGGAAACGACAAGCTCACGGATTCAATTGGCTCGAGGTTGAAGGGAGAATGGCCGAAGAAGATCCCGATGGACCAGGAGCCCTCACCATCCGCGCCACATCCGAGGCGCCGCTGCTGATGGCGGTCGTTCTCAGAATAGGAATAATTAGGGGAAAGCGCGAGCCACGAGTAGAGCGAAGCGACGGATCCGAGCAGGACGGCGGTGGACAGCAGGTACACGACGGTCTTTGCCCTGGGGTTCAGAACGAGGCGCTGGTGCAGCTGCTGGTGCTGCCTCATTTGTTGGCCACTCTTTCTTTCCCACCTGCGGCTTCGCTGTACGTGATATGCAATTGACGATTACTTTTTATTAATATATTGACTTAGATGTCTTCTATTTTATAATTTAAATATTAAGCGTGCGTAACTTGTGCCACCTGTCTATTGATAAATAAATCATTATTGGTGTATTGTTTAAAAAATAAAATTAAGTGGGATAAAATTTATATTTTTTTAAATTATAGAATATAATATAAGTATTTTAATATAATTTTTAAATTAAAATATTAAATTTATTGATACATGTTTCTTTGAATCATTGTAATATATAGTAAAAAATGGAAGTACATAAATAAACAGGATCTAAAGTAATTTTGAAGTGATTGAGAAATATTTTAAATTTAAAATTTTACTAACATAATAAAATTATCTTAAATTAATAAATTTTAAAAAAAATTATATTAAATAAAATTTATCTATTAAAAATTATTTTATACAAAATGCGTACACAGATATAAATTTTTTTCTTTAAATATATTAATTTAAAATTTATTAATAGCTTTAAAAAATTGTTTTTTAATATTTATTTCAAACCCAAGCTTCGTAATTTTAAAATTTATGTATTTAAATTATAATATATATATACATAACATTATAATATTTTTAACTACGATTATTAATAGCCTCATGGTGGTACCACCCGAAAGCAAAATCCATTAGATTTGCGTTTAATTGAATAAACAAATTTTTTTCAAAATAATTAGTTTATTAAAAAAAATTATTTACTATTTTTGTAAATAAAATTATAAAAATTTATAAAAACGGTATTTTCTCCCATTTTGATCAATTTTTTGAAAAACATTAAATTTATATTTAAATGTTCAAACTTCGTGTCTTTTTAAATTATTTGCGGTGTTGTTTGACTCTGTTGCAAATTTTAAAATTTCGTTTATTTATCTTTTCATATTATAATTTGAAAAAAAAATTGGAAAATATGCCACTAACGTGTCAAACCTTCTCTGGATTTTCTTTGATCGGCTGCTCGGATTATTGTTTTCATCTTCTCTTTGTCTTCTTTGCTATTAACAAATGTTAAAAAGTTGTATGTGAATGCGATAAAAAGTCAAGAAAGTTGAAAAATTAATTATTATTTTAAAATTTAGAAAATATGTATTGAATGAATGTGAAATACGTAAAAATCTGAAATTTCTTTTTATTGGATTCTGTACTACATAAACATCTAAAAAAAAAACATTCTTAAAAATCTTTATTTTCCATTTCCAGACATTGAATTCGTACATATCCTTCCGACAGAAGAGATCAAATTGAATTGGAATTTGTTAATGAGACGTATGAAAAGAGAGATGCAGGCGACAAGGTTAATGGCTACTTCTTTGGTATCTTTGGTACGGTTGAGATTTAAATATCACGCCAAGGAAGTGTAACGGAGGATCAAAGCTTTCCCATCAGGGATTGTTTAATGCAAATTGGCATTCGAGGGTCAATTGTTACCGCAACTTGCAATGCAAGTCCTTGCAACGTGACATCATTCATTAACGTTGTGTCTTTCAACGAACTACGGTCCAGGCTGGTTATACGAGATTTTTAGTTTTTCGTGATTTTTAATTATGAATGATGGATAAAATATATTTGTCAATTATGATTTAATTATTTTTAAATTTATCTTCACTTACATCAACTAATTACATCAACTAAAATATTAATTTCAATATTATTTTTAATAACTTTTTTAAAATATATTAGAAAATTATTGCTTAGGAGAGAGCCAGGAAATCGACAGCCAGGAACGTGTACCGATCAACAGGCTAGCAATCGTATACTTACCAGGAATTAGGTTAAAACTGAGTATGAAGTCGTAACGTTACAGTAATTACTCCTCGACGAACTGTAAAGTTAAGTCGTATAGTTATTTCTCGTAAAAGTTAATATATTATAAAAATATTGAAAATATGATTATTGACATGTAAAATTGTGTATTGCAATTTTAAATAAATTAACTCTTTTATCTGAATATTTTTTGAATTTTTAATGTATACGGTTTACTATTTTTTTAATTTTATTTTGATTACTATACGACATCGCCATATCCTTAAGGTTGTAACTCTACGATGAACTATATAGTTAATGTTGTTTCAAATAAAATAATCTAATCATTTCTTTTAAATAAAAATGTATTGAATTTATAAATAAAATTGACATGATAAAAAACTAAACATCAAGTCTGCAACCATTAATCACTTTAAGAGTCTCTGCCTAATTTTGTTTCATTTCTCTGTTGCCTTAAAACAGAAGACAGTGAGTGAACTATGCCTGTTATTTGGATTTTGCAGAAAACTATCCAATCCAATAAAAGTAGTTCTTCATCTGTCAAAGGTTTCAAGAAACATGTTACCTATTAGATTGTTAGGTTATTGAGTTATTAGATACTTCATGATCCATTTAAAGATCTATATCTAAACTCATTTAACCTATATATATGTAATGAAATTATTACAGAAAACCTAGATTTCTAGGGTTTCGTGCCACCTTCTTCCACTTGGTATCAGAGGGAGGTTTTCATCCGCCGCCGATCGTCCGCCGATCATCACCTGTAGCCGATCGTCACCTCCAGGCGCGCACGACCCGCACACGCGCGCGTTTCACGCACGTGTCCCTGTGCACGACAGGTGCACGTGCACATTCCTGTGCACGCATGCGTTCCACGCGCGCATCCCTGTGCGCGACCCACTAACCTGTCGAAATGTTTCTACGCATTTTCCAGTTGGATTTTAGACATGTTTACTTAAGAAATGAGATTAACGAGTGTGAGGATTTGTATTTTTTAAAATAATAAATAAATATAAAAATAATAATTCAAAATTTTTATCATTTTTCATTATTTACTATAATTTTCACAAACACAAATTTTCTTTAAGAGATGAGTTTGTGCATACTAAAAACTAATAATAAAAAATTTAAAAAATTTCATGATTGAAATATTTAAAATCTAGAATATTGTTAATTTTTTTAAAATTAAATATAAATTTTCATAAGGTACGTACATGACACGACACGAATTTTGTGCTGGCATGACACGAATAGTGTCGTGCCGGTACAGCCTACAAAGTGAATGGGCTGATCAGCCCATTGACACGAAAAGTATTATTCGTGTCAGTTAACGACATGATATTGACTGACATAATTTTTTAATTAATTTATATGTATTTAATATTTAAATAATTAAATTTAAAAAAATATTTATTTAATTAACAAATAACAATATTCAACATTCAACATTCAAGTATTCAACTATCAATATTTAAATTTAATTCAACAATCACTATGACAATATTCAACCTTCAACAACTTAATAAATAAGACAACAATAATTAAATTAAAATTTTTATTTATTAATGAATTACATATTTTATATTTACATCATTACAAATTTACAATTACATTTTAAAAAAATTTACAACAAAATTAAATTACATTTTTGAAAAAATTATAAATTGAAAAATTACAATGTTTTAATTATGAAATATTTAAGTTTTACTTTGTAAATTCTTCAACTTAATATTGTTCACAGAGTCGAGCAAGCTCTCAGTCTTTTACACACATTAATGCTTCTATTATATCTTCTTTAAGTCTGTTTCTTCGATTATCAAGCACGTTACCACTCATGCTGAAAATCTGTTCACAAGCTACTAAAGACACTGAAATTGTTAATAAATCATCTGTCATTATTGATAATATTGGAAAAATCATTGATTGTTGCCTCCACAAATCCAAAACATCAAATGTATTTAAGTTAGAATGTTGAGTAAATAATAATGATCGGTGATTAGTTAAATTAAAAGTAATTAATTCTTGTCTAAATACTATAGGATTATAATTGTATGATGATAATGATGTTGTAATATCTTCATCAAACATTGGATTTTGTAAAAATGCCCAAGAATCTGAAGATGATCCAACATTTGATTTTGGTATTGTGGACATTGGTTGAAGAGAATGTTCTATTCTTAATCCATATATTTGTGCGTATAAATCAAACATTTGATTTAATTGTTCTTCTATTATATTAACATTTAATCATAAATCTACACCTAAACTCATTTGTATTCCCCTAATTAATTTAATAGCATATCTTATTTTACACCTAGGATCTAAGCATGCACTCAAAATATATAATGTAGGGATTTCATTCTAATATTTTAAAATTTTTATTTCATCCTATTTACTATTGGTTGAAAAAATGGATATGTCTTGTATTTATTAAAAATTCGTGAAATATCATATAAATGATGCAACGCATAGACAGATGTAGAATAATAAATTATTGATAATCTAATAGTTGCATCATAAAAAGATTTTAAAAATTCAACAAAATATTTTACAATTTTAAAATGATCATTACTTAATTGTTTTTTATAATTATCACAATGATGACGATTATATACACTTTCTAACATTAGATATAATGAATTCTACCTATGTTGAACATCTAAATAGAATTTTTTATGTGGTATTTCAAAAGAATCACATGTTTCATCAAATTGTTGCTGTCGTTTTCCTAAACTAGTTATAAAACTTACAGCATTCCTAACAATTTCAATATAAATTTCAATTTCTTTTATACCTGATTGTACAATAATATTAATTATGTGACACATACATCTTTGGTGAAATAATTTAAAATCATTTGGCGGATTTAATCTAGTTTTAAACATTGGTATTATTGCAGTATTATTAGCTATATTATCAAAAGTTATACTACCTATTTTATTTCTAATTCCATATAAATCAAAAAATTTCATAATGTTTGCAAAAATTGTTTCAGCAGTACGTGGATGTTGAATTTTTCTAAATCATATTAATCTTTTTTGTAAAATCTAATTTTGATCAATATAATATGTAGTTACAGCTATGTACCCATCATTAGTTCTGTCCAACCAAATATTTGAAGTGCATACTATAAATGTTATTATTGTACTCATAACATTAATAAGTTCTAATCTAAGCATATTAAATAAATTCATAATATCTAACCTAATAGTATTTCTAAATACATGTTTATATTATGGATAATATGCTTTACTAATATATTCATCAAAACGTTTATTACTTCCAAAACTTATTGGTAAATTTTCTTAACAAATAAAGTTAACATGCAAGTCATTAGCCCTTTGAGAATCATAAGCTCACAAGCTAATACTACCATCAGGAGTAAAAGAAAGTTGGGTTTAAATAATTTTATCTTTATTCCTATTTTCACATGTACTCATATGCTTAGTTAAATAACCTGTATCGCCAAACGTTTTGTAAGAGAAGTCAACGTTACAGAGGTTGTAGAAGGCTCGTTCATTTGAAGTGTCGTTCATTGTGACTTTCATCATTATTGTGTACTTTGACCAGATGAAAGCTTTCTTTCGAGACTTCTTCGGTAATACAGTTGAAGTTGAAGCTCCAGTAGTCTTCATTGACGTCATCACTTTAGCTTCAGTAAGGTCTTGTTGAGGATATTTGTAACCCTTAGAACTTTAACATTGGTAGTGAGCCATTGTTTGTTATTTGTGAATTATGAATTATATGAGAAAATTTGAGAAATTGAGAATAAGATTAAGATTACAGGAGTTGAGATTTTGAGTTAAGAAATGAGAAGAATTGAGATTGGAGGAGTTGGTGAAAAGAAATCATCCCCAACTCCCCCATTTATAGAAAAAAATCAACCTCGCGTCCTTGCCCAAGTCGGCCCAACCATTGTGCCACTTGCTTCACTGCTTGGCTGCCCCACCCAATTGTTGCACCTCCTGCCCGACTGCCTCGCTCACCTGTTGTGCCCTTGCCTCTCGCTCGTTACTGTCATCCATCGACCATTGCGTCACCTGTTGCCACCTCCTGCCCATTGCTTGTTGACTGTTGTGCCACCTGCCCACCTGTTGCTGCCCGTTGTCGACCGTTGCCCACCTCCTGGCCGTTCAGCATAGCAGCTGAAGGCCGACTATCGTTCATCATCATCATCTTCTCTTCTTCAGTTCTTCTCTTCTTCTCAGGACCCTGCCTGTTGAGTTGTAAATATATTTTTAATATGTATATTTATCTTAACATTTAAATAAATTATATTTTTTAATTTTGATATAATTAGAGGTAATAATAAAAAAATTTGAAAAAAAAAGGTGTAATAAGCATGTAACGATGGATTTGGAAGTTTCTCCGTAACCAAATACATGCTTAAGTAAAGTGGGATATATTTTTTTAAAAAGATATATTATTTATGATGCTGGTAATTAAAGATATAAGATAAGATTTTATAAAATATCAAATTAATTTTATTTCAATGGTGATTAATTTAAGATTATAATAATCCAAAATAGCTGTTAGCAACCTTGACCTAGTCAACTTAATCAAGATTAGTTAACAGTATTGGACCTAGAAAATTAGAAATAAGAAAATACAATGATAGAAAAACACACAATAACAATTGAGTTGGATGAACCGAAGGATGGGCCTACAGGCCCAAACTGGATAGCTGCAGCTGAAGGCTCTTTTAAACGTAATCCATGTTAAGATATCGTTTACTTTCTTCTGCTACCGAAATATTTAGAATTTAACGATAATATTTAATTTTTTT